>JAJEJO010001666.1:278852-362420 GCA_020662805.1 Glaucomys volans
ATGAGACACCCCAGGCTCTTCTTCTGTATCCCCTTCCCCAGCCCTAGGAAACTGAGTGTCTTTCATTGGAGAATGGTATTTGAAATCAAGACCTGGGTGAGGTGTGTGCTCATTAGGACTGGGACGCCATTGCCTCCAGGTCCCCTCACTGACAGAGCAAGGAACTATGTTAGTACACTCACCCACACATACATTCATCATCGCTGAACACCCCATGAGTATTCATCTGCATCTATATTGACCTAGCCCTACATTACTACTACTCTAACCCAGGACCCCCTGGGTCATCCCAACCATCCCTTGACCCTTGCTTGTCTGTAACCTCCCCTACAATGAGAAATCTGGCTCCTGCTCTCTGCCATCCATTGGTCATTCAATCCCAGGACACGTGTTGTGGTTTCAGAGTCACTAGTTCATACCCCTTTAGTAAACAATTTTACCAGTGAGGGTACAACAGATATGTGTGATTCCTTTGCTTTTAAATTTGCAAAATTCCATTCTCTTCCAAAGTTACCCTGTCAATATCCTTTTCCCATCATCGGCAGTGAAATTTGTAATTCGATGTTTTCTCTTTATTTCTTGGTTAGCGCTTTCCACTTTTCTTAATCTTTTCAAGGAGCTAGCTTTTGTTTTTTTTGATTTTATTGTTTCTCTCTTTTCAATTTCATGGGTAATTTGCTCAAACTTTTGTCATTTTCTTCTTTCTGCTTGTTTTAGGTATAATTTCTATTATTTCTCTGTTTTTCCAAGGTAGAAAGACATCAATTTTATTTATATTTTATTCTAAACTATATGTATTTAATGCTATAAATTTTCCTCTTAGAACCACTTTACCTGTATTCCACAAAATTTTTAGAAGTTGTTTTTAAATTTTTATTTAGTTCAAAGAATAGGCTTTTTAAAAATTTACTTCATCTGTGGGTTATTTAGAAGTATACTGTTCCATTTCCAAATATTTTAGGATCCTTTAACTGTTACTTTTTTGAGTTTAATTTCATTATGTTACGAAAATGCAATTTTTATTTTTAACTCTTAAATTGTTAAGGTGTATTTTGTGGTCTAGAACCTCATGTACTGGTGAATATTACATATGAACTTGAGAAAAATGTATGTTCTGCCATCTTTGGGTCCTTTGTCCTAAAAAAATCAACAGGATCGAACTGATTCATAGTGCTGTTCAGGTCACTTCTATCCTATTGATTTTTCTTCCTTCCTGATTTATCAATTGCTGATATAGGGATGTTGAAGTTTCCAATCATAGCAGTGGCTTTGTCTAGTTCCCCTTTCCAGTTTATCTATTTTTGCCTTATATATTTTGATGTTCTGTTGTTAAGTCTATGCCCATTCCTAAAAATCTTCCTTATACTGCTTTTTTTTCTGTCTGGAATTCACACATTCACTACAGCTTTCTTTAATATCTTTCTGACTAATATTAGCATGGCACGTCTTTCCTTCAAACCTTCACTTTTTTAACTGGTATGAGCCTTTATATTTAAAGTGAGTTTCCTGGAAACAAATTGGAAGAAGCTGGCCTTCTTTCAATATACTCCAATCCTCTGTCTTTTAATTGGCATGATTAGAACATTCATATTTAAACTGATTACTTAATTAGTTGAATTAATGCCTATTTTATTGCAAATTGTATTCTTTGTATTTATCTGTCTTTTATTCCTTGCTCTTTTTTTTCCTTTTGGCTTTCTCTAATTTTAATTGTGTATTTATGTGATTCCATATAAAAATCTTTCTTAGTATATCATTAATCTTTCTTAAAATTTTCTGTGACTACCTCAGAGTTTGCAATACATATTTTTAGTAATCTAATTCCACATTTATATACCGCTTTATGTGTAACGCAGGTAGCTTATGACACAAGATCCCCAGGTCCCCCTCCTGTCTCCTGAGGGCCAGGTGTGCGCTGAGTGCTGTGAGGAATTGCAGGCCTGCAGGACACCCCGTGAACTCTCGCAGCAGCTTTGACCAGGACACTCATTACACGCCTCTCACAGAAGATGAAATCAGAGGAGCTCATGTCCCTCTCTGGGTCACTAACTAACAGGCCCTCGACTCCAGCACCCTGAAGGCTGGGGGTGGGGGCCCACACAGTGCTCAGGACAGCAGCAGGCACACAGCCCAGGCTCAGCAAAGAAGGCACTCCACACCTGCAGAATGGCAAGCCCCTCCCTGGGGAACCCACTGTGGTTTGCAAAAAGCATGGCATAGTCCAACTGAGGTTTGACAGGTAGAATGGGGACCGATTTTTAGCTTTTTATTTCATTAAGTTCAGTTCAACAAACAACTGTCCTATTTTCTTGCTTGGATCTCCACAGTCACCATGACAATAGTTGTCATTTGTTGAGGATCAATTTTGTCCAGAGGGTGAGTCCTCACATACTCCTTGGCCATGGTAGAGGAGGAGACTGAGGTTCAGAGAGAGAGAGAGGTCTTTCCCAAGGCCACAGACTGCTTGGAAAAGCTGAGACCTGAAGCTCCAAAATTTCTTCATGTCTAGGGTCTCAAATAATTGCTACTACATCCCCCGCTGCATGGAGATGAGTACAGAGCACCAGCCAGAGCCAGCTGGGTGGCATTTCCTGCCCAGCCAAGAACCTTCCAAATTCCCTGCATCTGGGCCACCTGGACTGAGGTCCTAAGGCCCAGCAGCAAAGTACACAAGTAATGACCCACACTGGGGCCTAGAGGGTCCCATTCTAAGGGCTAATGAGGCCCAGGGGCCTGGTGAATTCCTCTGCCAGAAACATCAGATGGAAGCGGGTGCAGTTAGCCCAAACACCAACCCGGGACCATGAGACCACCCATGAGGCAGGAATCCAAGCCCTGCGGAAGGTCCTCAGGAGGGCTGCACCTGGTACAGCGGACCAGCCCCAGGGCACTCTAGTGATGTCCGAGAGACTTCGGCAATCAGCACCCCTCTCTCTGCTTGGAGCAGGACCCAGGCTCTCGGTGTGTGAGGTGGGAGCTGAAAAGAGTGGGGTTGGGACAGATGACCAGTGGGTCACAGAATTATGACTGTACATTTGAACCCTGGGGCTCCTACGAAGGCCTGCCTGGTCAAATGCTTGGATGGTCTGTCTCAGTGGTCTTTCCTGAAACCAGGCCAGATCACCCCAGGTATTCCAAGGTGCCCCAAAGTGGGGTTGGGAGGGAAGGGTATGCAGGGGTGCAGAGGTAGATCTGAAGGTAGGAGCACCCAGGTGTGTGGTGGCTCCCCAGTCAGGGGTCTGTGCAGACTCACTCATCCTTGCCTGTGATTCCAGGCATGGTGGCCACTGGTGGCCCAATAGAGGGGTCTGGTTGCCAGAATCATGCCTGAATTTACAGTACCAGGTCCAAAAGACTTAGAAGGAGGAGGAGCCAAGATCATTTCAATCCATGTCTTTTCCTATGAGAAAACGCGGCCCTGTGAGACAGCCCCAAGAGGAAGGTAGGGGGTCTCCTGACAGTGCCCTGTGCCCATCTCAGCTCTGCCAGGCATTCTCCCAGAGTAGGAGGAATTGCTCCCGCATTCATGAGGCACCCACTCTCTGCCCAGTGACTCCCAAGCCCCTGTGGGGCCGGCATGGTGGCTTAGCTTTGTTTTGTGAATGGAAAAAATAAGATCAGCAGATGTGTAAAGCAGCTGGGCACAATGGTGCACGCCGATAATCCCCGCTGCTCAGGAGGCTGAGGCAGGAGATTCACAGGTTCAAAGCCAGCCCCAGCAACTTAACAAGACTGTAAGCGACCTAGGAAGACCCTGTCTCAAAATGAAAAAGGACTGGGAATGTGGCTCAGTGGTTAGCGTCCCTGGGTTCAATCCCTGATACAAAAAAACAAACAAACGTGTGCAGAGCAGCCGCAGCAGCCGCAGCAGAGCCGGTCCCAGGTCTCTAACGTGCCAGCCTCTGCTCTTGCCTTGCAAATGCCCACCCTTGACGTCCAGCAGCAGTCTGGAGAGTTCCCGTCCCTGAAAGCCCAGTTATTCCAGACAGCCTGTCTCCCTGGAGTCCTCCATGTCCCCAGAAAGTCCACCCTCCCCTAGAGCCCATCTTCCAGGGAGCAGCCCATCCCAGAGACTCCTGATCCTAGGGAGCCAGCCCTGGCTCCTGGGAACCCCCGGTCTGCCCAAGAGTGTATGTGGCACAGACACAGGGGCTGGGGGCAGCGGACTGGAAACAGCACATTCCTGCAGCTCATCGGGTCACTGCAGCACTTTTTTCCATAGGCTCCATTTACAGAAAAGAAACTGCAATGGGGGGAACAGAGAACATGTCTTTTTGTGCAATCTGCAGGAATAGCCAAGTGGCTGGACGCCTCCAGGTGACTAACAAGTCCTGCACAGGGTGCAAATGCCAGCCCACCCGGGGCCCAAGACTCCTTCCAGGGAAGGAGGCCAGGCCAGACCCCTCAGGCGCTCCTGGGACAGTGGCAAAGTAAGCATGAAAGTGCAAAGTGGTAATTTCTAAGCATTGTAAGAAATTGTTCTTTTTTAGCATGAAAATAAGAAGAAAGCCCTTGTCTCCCCAAACGGCCGACAGCAGCATGAACTAACCATCTCAATACCTCATCCCCTCTTCAAAGTGAGAGTGAATAACCTGCCAGGTAGAGTGGCACACACCAGTGATCCCAGCAGCTCAGGAGGCTGAGGCAGGAGGATTGTAAGTTTAAGCCAGCCTCAGCAACATAGACCCTAAGCAACATAACAAGATTCTGGGTCAAAAATAAAAATTCAAAAAGGGCTGGGGATGTGACTCAGTGGGTAAGTGCCCCTGGGTTCAATTGCCAAATAAATAAGTAAATAAATACATAATCCCACAAAATAAGGTTTTAAAATACCAGAACGTTCCAGGGCATACAAAGACACAAATGGTTTAGCAACTCCTAGCACATATTTTAAGGGCATCCATTTCCTGTTTGTTTATAATTACATAGAAAGTTTTCATTTCCTTTCCCAACAGATCTACAAATACCTTGTGTCAAAGCTTTACGTGGCTGTCACTGAGAGGGTGGGTCATTTAGTGACGTTTTGTAATGTCTGATCATGAATTAAACACACTTTCATAGGAATTAGGGACTGCATGGAGCAGGGTCCTAAGAGGGTGTGGGTAACAGGGCAGGGTTCCACTCCCAGAGCTCACAGGACTTCAGGGAGATCAGAGTGACAGCCCACAGGGAACACTGCCCTGGAGCGACGGCTGCTGTCCCTGCTGGGGTGCTCTTCATGGGTCCCCGCTAACAGCCCCACTTACACACTTCTCACAGGACTTTATTTACTGATTTACTGATACTGTGAATTGAACTCCGGGGTGCTTTACACTGAGCTACATCCCCAGCCCTTTTTTAATTTTGAGACAGTCTCTAAATTGCCCAGGCTGGCCTTGAACTTGTGATCCTCCTGCCTCAGCCTCCCTTCTCATAGAATCTTAGAAGCAGAATCTAAAGCTAGTCTGCAAACCAGTTTTAAACAAAAATTGTAAAAGTAAAATGTAAGGATGCAAGAAAAACAAGTTTGTGGGTTCTCTCTTGCTCACTCTTTCTGAAGAACGTCATTTTTATCTTGACATAGATACCTGCCACCATAAGCATTATCTTATTAATTCCATGTTAATGAAGAGATACTCATATTGTTGGCAATATGTTCAGATCTCAGTGCAGGAGGTGGATGGTGGTTCATGTTCTGAATGAAATGAACATGCAGGGCTCATCAGTTCCTTCACCCGTCATCCCCTGAAAGCCAGTGCATGCTGTGTCCAGCTGAGTACTGGTCTTAGAGATAAATAAGTCACACAAGGCCCCTGACTGGGAAGTTTACATTTCCAGAAGAGACAGAGAGTAACAAGTGGGCAAATAGATCATTTCAGATCCTGAGAAGTGATATGAATAAGATGTAGCTCTCTGTGAGTAGGAAGGTGAGTGGGCAGGGCTGGGAAGACATCAGGTCCAAATGGAATGGAAGGCTGCTCTGAGGGAACATGCTCCAGGATAAGAGGGATGCATCCTGACAAGAGCTACCCTCTGTGATAAGCCTAGAAGCCCATCCCAGAAGGAGAGAGCTGATGCAAAGGTCCTAGAGTAGGAAAAAAAGATTCTTATTGCAGAAACCTAAGGTCAGTATAGTTAGAACAGGGTGAACAAGGGCAGAGCAAAAGGACCTCACCATTATAAAAAGACAAACTTGCAACATATTTAATTTAAAGGTCTTGATAGGTTCTTGTTTGCTTTAACAAGATTCTTGCTTTTGTGATTCTTGAATCAGCAGCCCTCATAACCAGAATAGGTTCAAAGAACTCCAACCAGCAATGTGGTCAGGTGGTATTTATGGACAGAAAATGGAAGTGAGGTACAGAGGCAACTTAACTGATTACAGCTTGTGTTTGCTGTATTGAATCAGTTGGCCACCTGAGATTGGCCGAAGCTCAGCTGTTTGGTACTAGAGTACCAAACAGACTACCAAAACAGAATACCAAACTTTGGAGAGTATGCTCCAAAGTTAGGTTTTCAGTTAGTGTATGAACTAAGCCAGGCTGCAGTTAAGTATGTAAGTGCCCAAGTGCAGAAGCATCCTCAGACCTGATTTAGGTTAATTTAACATGAGCTATGATTTGGGGTCTGGATTTTATTCTAGAAGGGATGGGAAGCCATTGTTGGTTCTGAGCAGGAAACATGAACACTGAGGGGAAATAGGCAAATTACAGGCCTATGTGCAACTAAGGCCTGAGGCTCAAATTACAGGATGAATGACTGTGCCCCCAGGGAAATGGAGACACTGCCTAGGTTGCATAGGGCTGCAGTGGATCAAGGACCAAAAGCTCCTTAGACATGCTGCTTCTGAAAGTATTCCTTCAAAGAGAAGCAAGGAGTGGTATGGGGAACAAAGGAAATGATGTGGCATAGAGATTCACCCAAAGAAGCCCCTAGGGAAGGCCAAACAGGAATGGGTGGGGTCCGTGCAAAGATCCTGGGGTAGAAAATAAACTTCATATTCATATTTTTTAAAGATCAAGTTTCCCCCACAAGTTCATGTGTGTTGGGATGACCCAGTGGCAAGGGAAAACTTGTTGATACAGGTGATAGAAATGATTATTATAGGAGCAGTCAGAGGTCTATACTGGTATACTGGATACCTTGAGGAGTGGACCTCTCCTGTATGCCTCTGTGTACAAAAGGACAGAGAACTGAGGACGCAAATACCAGCACATGAGACCCAGGCTGAGAGCCTCAAGAGTATGCACAGAAAGGCAATGCAATGTCACACAGAGAAGGAAGGACCAGGATAGTGTGCCAGACGTAAGGGGAGTAGAAATGTTTCAGGTAAAGAACACATGGTATGCAAAGGCTAAGACAGACGAGAAAGAGCTAGGGGTGTGCAAGGATGCTGGCTGTGGGTGTGCAAGGATGCTGGGGGCTGAGGTGTGCAAGGATGCTGGCTGTGGGGTGTGCAAGGATGCTGGCTGTGGGGTGTGCAAGGATGCTGGCTGTGGGTGTGCAAGGATGCTGGGGGCTGGGGTGGGGAAGAGGACCAAGCAGAGCTAATGGACTAGATAAGAGGATCAGACTGTGGGTCCAGACTGAGACCCCAGCAGCAATAGGGAGTTCCTCTGACCTGGAGGACAGGGGCCAGGAGCAGGGCAAACACTGGCCAGAGGGTCAGTTGTTGGGAGTGATCCAGACATGAGGGCAGGACAGGGGACAAGTGAGGGACAAGCATGCAATCAGAGAACCTGCTACCTGAACTTAGAGGCAGTTTAAGGGGATGGGTAAGGGAGAATGTGCAGCTAAGGATGGGCCTCTCTTTCCTGCCTGGGCAGGTGGGTGGACGGGGCTATTCACTGAGAAAGGGAACATAATGGGGAATGAGGAAGCCAGGCTCGGAGGGTAGAGTCAGACAGATCAAGGGACAAATCAAGGGTCTGGGGCAGGGCTAGAAGGGTCTGTCCCAGGGCCCTGTAGAGTGTAGACTAGGGGCTTTTTCCTTTCTGGTCTATAAAGGCAGGTGAGATGTGTGGATTCTCATCTCTTCCTCAAGAGCTATAAAGCCCTAGTGAATGTAAGTTGAGAGATGTGGCATGTTGTCGTCTAGGAATGGAGGCCTGGCTATGCTTAAGGAAGGTCTCCTGCATACCAAGGAAACGGTGCCCTGGAGCCTGGAGACCAGCGGCCCATAGGTGGTAGTTAAAATTGAGTGGGAGGAAAGGAGATCAATTCTGAGAGGCAGTGAGGAGAGGAGAAGGTGAGCCACAGAGAGGGGCAGGGGCAAGATGTACAAACAAGCCAGGCAACGCGAAGAACCCCACTTTGGGTTCTGGTGACTAGCACAGGATGGTGCCATTGCAGTGAGTCCCAGATGTCTCTGTGGCTTATCAGAAATAGGGGGAAGCAGAACAGAGAAGAGGAGAGGGCAGATTCTGGACAGAGCTCGTGGAATGAGCTCATTCCTTGCTGTTGGGGACATGGGTCAGTGGTCTCCCCTTAGCCCATGGGGATTCTTACCTAAGGCCCACTGATGCTCTGGGGACACTGCATTGACCTGAGTGGGAAAAGACCCAGTTCTTCCCTATCCTCCAGCCGAGGCAGCTGTGCAGGCAGGAAACTGAGGCTGCAAGCCCTGGCCTCCAGTGCTACTTCCAAGGAGTGATGAATGACAGTGGGGCTCTGGGCCCATACAGAACAGGGCCTGCAGTGAGGCAGCCAGAGTGCAGGTGGCTAGAGCCCCTCTTTTTGCCTTTGTCTTAGCCCAAAGCTGGCCTCAGGGCCCAGGCACTGTACAAGGGGTCCACCAGTTTCCTTGATGAGGAAGCTCTGTGGTGAGAACTTGGGTAGGATCATCCCTGAGACTATAGCAGTGTATGGAGAGAGCATGTTCAGGGAAGATGCTCATGGGGGTGGGAGGTCTCAGAATAGACAAGCAAGTGACCCAAGATTACAAATGTGATCAGAGCACATCATGCTCACAAAGATCTGTGTGTTGGGAACAGGACGTTGCCCACTGCCAGGAGTATATAAGATATCTTACCATGGGCAGAGAACAGGGCCCTGACTGAGCAAACTGGGTCAGAATGAGGGCTCTGGCCACAGGAGCTGGGTTGGGATAATCATATAGACCACAGGTAAGTGTTGGGGTGTACAAAATGAAGTCCAGACCCACTGGACACCAGGTACAGAGTCCCAAAACTAAATGCCACCTTCCACAGAGAAAGTATTCTATGAATTCCCTGCCTCGGTCAGGGTTGGCTCTGAATGGCTGGATCCCTGGTGGGAAACCCTAGATCCACTCTGAGGCAAGTCTGGTGAGGGCCAGCACACAGCGGCATTTCCCTGCACCCTACAGAACATGCTGAATGGACGGGCAAGGTGCTGATCCAGGGCACAGGCTGACAGCAAGGCACACTGTCCCTCAGCTTCCTGCAGAGAGTCAGGCAGGATATTTCAAGATATTTCCAGAAACAGAGAGGGACACAAAGTGACAAGAACCCTCTCCAAACCCTGAACTGTGTGTGGATGGCTCCACATTTGCTTCCCCAGCCCCTCCCGCTCTGGTCCACAGGACCCTGCAGCCTCCCTTAGACAATAGTCACCACTCATCGATATGTTCCAAGACGTTCCAAGGATGCAGGAAACTGCAGATAGCACCAAACTAGGTTTTACCTATACAGACCTATATTAAAGCCTAATTGATAAATAAGGCACCAAGAGATTAATGACAATAACTAATAATAAAACAGAAGGAATATAACAATGTACTGCAATAAAAGTCTTTTAAAAACTATGAATCATTTATTTCTGGAGTTTTCCATTTCACATTTTCATATGCAGTTTGCTGAAGGAAACTTAAGGCACAAGTAAAGCCGGGGCTATTCTACTGCCACGTATGCACTGCGCACGTGTACACAGAAGGCACCTCTCTGGGCCCAAGGCATGCAATCTCCTTCCAAGGGCTTTGGGTGCACAAACCCTCAGACCATGTGTTCGAGTTTCCATCTTTCTCTGCTCTTGCAATCTGCTCCCTGCAAAGGCAGGTGCTGGGAGTTCATCTCTGTGGCACCAGGGACCAATGCAAGGCACACAGAAAATGTACGTGAATGAGTCCCCATTTGTATTTACCCTTTTATTTATACTTTGCAAAGCTCTGTTATCTCAAACCTCACAACCATACCTGTGGCTATTATGACCATCCTCCATTCCCAGGAAGCTAGCTTTAGGAAGTCATGTGATCTGCCAAAGTCGCAAACCTAGAAAGTGGCAGAGTTGTGCTTGGCACCCACGGCTGTCTGAGTGCAACTCCAGCCCCTATTCAGTGCTCCTCAGCATCAAGTCATGCAGAAGAAAGATTTGGCATGGCTTTTGTGCACATTTTGTGAAATTTGGGGATTACAAATTAAAGTCACAAAAAGTGGCCCAATTTAATGGAAAAGAAGCTGTGCACATCCAGTTTAGGCTAATGAAGAGCCTTGGAAAAGGTTGAAAGTAGCTATGGGTGCCCCAGGTTCCTCATGGGAAGATCATTGGCACAGGCTCTGTTAGCTCTTCCCCAACCCCTTTGCCCTCTGTCTGAAGACTCCTTTCTTCATTGGTTAACTAACATATTAGCCTCCCTTCTCCACTCCTCCTGGGGACCAGGTTTATCCCTGAAGTACGGTTGCAGGCAGGAACCAGTGGCCCTCTTCTGGAAGAGGGAGGTCCAGCCCTATGTAGGAGGCTCTCTCCAATCCTGTGGGGCATGGGCAATCATTGGAGCTGGGGTTGGGTGGATGTGGCCACAACTCTGTACACTTACCTCCTTGAGGGTGACCTTACCTTGGCAATTTTCCTGCCTTGAACCTCAGTTTCTCCATATGTTAAGGAGGGAATGAGAAGCTACTGATCACCGGGCACGCATTCAGGGATGGGGATAGGAATTTTATGGAGCAAGAGAATAACAAGAATAGTTATTATTGTCACGAGTATTACTTTGCGGTGTTGTGGTCTGCCAAGTATTAACCAGGAGATCTGCACAGAGGGCCATGGGCCCCAGGGACATGAAACCCTTCTCATCCGAAAGAAGGAGAGACTCCCTGGATCCTGTGTGGGCAGACGCACACCAGCCTCTGGTATCCACTGAATGCTTCACCAGCAATCTCAGAACCAATGGTTGAGGAAAGGAGGTGAGAAGGCTGTCCATGCTAAAAGGCAGCAGGCCATCCCAGGGAGATGAAGGACTTCAAACTGCTGTCAGAGAGGGCCAGGGTCAAAATCCAGCCTTGAATTTGAGTCCTGTGGCCCCAAGAGAGGCCAAGATAGAAGGCCCAGGAAATCACCAGAAAGGCTAATTGGAGGGGGATGAAGGACTCAGGAGTGGCCTCGGCTCCTCTGGTACTGGTGATGATGGGGCCTGCAGCCCTGTGTCCGCCTTTCCTTCAACTGTTGTGTCACATAGTTGTGTCACATCACAAGCTTCCCTGTGATGTCATAATGCTGCCCTGGAGCACACCCGTGAGGTTACCCAGGCCCTGTGCCTGAGAGCCTCTAGGACCCCTGGCCCTCCTCACCAGGCTCCATCTTACAGAGAGAAGCAAGTGATCCAGGACCTGGACATAAGGTGGGACACGGAGGGATATGTAGCGTTCGACCAGACGCAGTTGGGACTGTCACAGTTCTGGGGTCCTCTGGGAAACCGAGGGATGTGAGGGCCCCCTCCCATCCCACCCCAATTCTCGTGATCAAGTCAGAAAGACTTCAGACATGTCACACAAAGTTACAGGCATGAGTTTATTAGAAGGGACAGGAAAAGGGAAAAGGAGACACTCTCAGGAAAAAGTGTGTCCTCTCAGATAAGAGAGGGATGACAAGCCTCTTCTGCCCTCCAGTTTTATTAGAGGTCCCAGGGAAGTTTTCAGACTCCCACCCAGGTCCTCCTCTTGACTTTTGACTGACAACAGGATGACATCAGACTTTCAAGTCCTCACTGTCATGACAATTCTAGGTCACCTTGACTCATGCAGATGGGCTCCATTTGGAACCTGTTCTCATAGATTTTATGGTTGGGAGAAATTATCCTTTTCTCCCTCCTTCTGGGGTTTGATCTGTGTTAAGTTCACCGAGTGCCCGCACCAGGGGTAGCTAACTTTCTTTAATCATTTTTTAATATTTTTATTGGCTCTTTTCAGTCATATATAACATTAGGATTCATTTTGACATAATTTTAAAAGCATTGGTAACTTGTGTTCTTATCAGGATTTTGGGGCCTGCATTTTTCCTGCAGCTAATAGGTACTTTTCTGAAGAAGGTAACATACCCTGTGGACTTAAACCAGGCAGGACTGCAGGTAATTTGCTTTTTAAAAGAGCTCATGGGGGGCGGCACAGTGGGCCTGTTTCGTAGAATCGTTTCTTTAACCTCATGTTCCCACTACTCCTGTCTGTCTCCATATAGAGCCAGGACAGTCAAGCGAGATAGAGCCCAGGATAGTGACCAATGCTCATTCCTAGGACCCATCCCCAAATCCCCAGGCCACTGCAAGATGCCAGGTTGGTTTCCACCTGCAATTATGGTGCATATCCATGTGGGCATGACACCACCAGTTGAGCACACAGCATTTATGGGACACAGGGAAGTACTCACTGCGGCAAGTTCCTGATATGGGAATTGGTAGCATTCCCACCTGGCAGAGCTGATGTTAGCCCAGCCCCCTCCCCAACCCTCCCATGTGCAGCTGAGCTTCCCCTCCCTGGTTTCCCCAGCACTCTTGTGGATGTCAACCCTCTCGTGCCTGGCTCAGTGCCCTTGACCTGAAGAGAGACAGACAAGCCTCTACAGGTTCACTGGTCTCTCAGATTTCTCCACTGTGACAACCTACATAAGCAGAAACAGGTCAGCTGCCAGCTCTCCCTGGAATGCCCTCATCCTCGGTCAAGGAAGAGAGACATAAAAGGAGACACAAAGCTTGGCACAGTGGCAACACCTTAATACCAGTGGATTGGAAAGCAGAGGCTGGAGGATTGTGAGTTCAAAACCAGCCTCAGCAATTTAGCAAGGCCTTAAGCAACTTGGCCAGATGCTGCCTCTAAATAAAATATTAAAAAGGGCTGGGGATGTGGCTCAGTGATTAAGGACCTCTGGGTTCAATCCACAGTACCACAAAAAAAGAAGAGGTACAAGCCCACATCCTGAACATCAAACCTGACCCAGTTCTGCCATACCCACCAGGCCAGGCGGGACCGCGTCCCCTGTAGGTTCCACCAGTCCAAAGCATCATGCATATCTCAGGACCAGGCCCATCTCCCCATCCCTGGACCTACTCTCATTTCTCTGAAGTGCTGTTTCCCAGTCCAGCCACAGCACAGGGAGCAGTGGGGTCTCTCTGTGAGGTGGGCAAGGCCATCTGGAGTGGGGGCCACCCAATGAAGCTGACAGGTGGAAATTTGCACTTTCTGGTAAGACAGATAAATGGGGACACAGAAAAAGATGGATGTTATGAGGACACACGTGATCTGGTTAATGAGCACTGACACGGGGAAGCTTGCGTTCTTCTGCATTTCCTGGGCATCAGAGGCCATGGGGCTTTTCCACCTATGATGGCTGTAAGGTGAACATTGATCCCACAGTTTACAGAGAAGAAAAGTGGAGCCTGGAACCTGAACACCCATCCAGGACAACGCACCTCCTAAGGGGCTGAGCCATGAGCCATCTCCACAGACCCCTGGCCATAAAGCCACAGGCATCCCTACCCCTGCTGGCACTCCAGGTGCCAGGGGCTGGGCTGACCTCCGATCTTACCAGGTAGAGTTGCCCCTTTACAGCTTCCATAAGAAGTCCAGTGTGCCCCTGCCCCCATTCTCTTCATCTCTGTCGGAGCTGACCCCACATGTTTCCGGAACCCACAGACACTGTGGGAGGACCTCAGCAGCATCTCCTGGGGTGTCACTTTCAAGCCCAAAGGGAGACAGCATGGCTCTGAAATCAGGTTCTTCTGCATCCACTATGTCCTTTATATCAAGTTATGGCATCAGGGGTGAAGAAGAAATAACACACTTCTGCCTGTGGGCTGCTGTTGGACAAAAGCCACATTCGTCTCTGGGCTTATGGCCAAAGTAATAATCATTTTTTAAGATTGACCCTGATGGAGGGGAGCAGCCATGGGCCACCAAGGCAGTGGGGGGTGAGCTGAGGAATTCCTCCTCAGGCCCATCTGTCAGCACCCAGACCTGACAAATGCTCCATCCCCGACAAGGACACACAGGGACTCCCAAGTCGACGCCTCGCCTTGTTTTCTTAATAAGCAATGAGGTGGCAGTAATGGGTCTCTGGTAAACATCAGGGGCAGACATCTCAGGGGATTTTATTGTCCAAATATGAAAACTGTCAGGGGAGCAAAACCCACAAAAGGCTCATCTTTAGGCCTACAGAAGCTGGGCTCCATTGAATCATGCCTTGGCTTCCCAGAGCACAGGGCTTTGAAGACTGAGTCCCCCAAAGCAAAGATTCTTCCTCTCATTTATTTGCCACAAGCGTGTTGAGGGTCACCGGTGTTGTGGTCATGATGGGGCATGTGCAGAGGGAGGCTGGGCTGCTTAAGGGTGGGAGAATGGGATGGGACGTATGGAGATTTGGGGAAATTCATCTCTCGCTGAAACTCCTGTCCAAGAGCCTGAAACCAAAGGTGAGATTACAAGATTGGAGGTAAAGAACACTAAGAAGGCAATGAAAATCTCTGCCTCGAGGGCAGAGAATCAAGAAGGTGCAGGGCCTTGGGGCATCCGGGGAGAGGAAGAGATGAGCTTCGTGGGAGCAGAATGCACCTGCCCTGTCCCCCCTATGAAGTCCTACTGTCTGTGTGAGGGGGCTCTGTGGAGTGGGGATGGGGTTGGGCATCTCAATCCCACTAGAACACCTTAAGAGTCCTCCCAGAACCCCATATTAGGCACTCAGTTTCTTGGTTACACAAAACCTAGGTATCTCACCCACTGTGAGCCCCCCAAAAAAGTTCATGGCCGCTCCCCATGCACGCTGGGCCCTGCACCTTCCTCAGGGAAGCCTTAGCACCTGCTCTGTGCACTGAGCTGCTACACCTTGGTAGTCTGCTTCCTGGGCTTGGGTCCAGTCCATCCCGCTTGTGGGTGGCGGCAGCTCATGTGGTACATTGGGCCCACAGTGCGTAAGTGCTTGGTTGTGCTTGTTGAATGAATGAATGAGAAAGAAGCAATGGCTACAGAGCTGGCCCGAGCAGCTCTGAGAGAAAAACAAAAGGCTTTGATTTATGTGAAACTCTCTTCTGACACCTCTGCCGCAGTACGATTGTAAACTTTGGAGTAGAAAAGAAAATAAAGACTTCCACACTTGGGTGTAAACTCCTTCCCTGACTGATTCAATAATTGGATAGAACAGTGTTTGGAGCCTTGGATGTGAAAGCAAGCTCCCTGTCTCCCACAGAATATGTACAGAACTCAGGAGGGGGCGGTGATTCAGGAAGTATCCAGCACACCCTTGAATCGGATTTACACACTGGCCATGTCCCCAAGAAAGGTCCTCCTGGTTCCCCCTCCTCTGTCTACACTGTTTTCTAACATAAATCTTCTGCAGTAATTTTCCCTGAGGTTAAGAGACAGACATGAGGACATAAGTGTGTTTGGAGGATCGTTCATTAGGAAGAGAAAACATCCCTTTATTTAAACTTGATAATGACTTGGGTTTTGAAACTGGGATGAGAACTACTTAAATTGAGAACATGAAATTTCAACGACTGTTTGGAGACACATTGATGGGATTTGCTGTGGGGGTGAACACTGCAGATGGATTTGACCCAAGCATTGGCCAGAGCCCAAATGTCTCCCCCGCCTTGGTGAGCGCCCCCCGCTCCCTGCTCCACCAACACACACAAGTCTTTGCAGAATCAGGGAGGGTGGGAAGACCCATAAACTTCATGACTCTGTAAGCTAAGTGTGTTTTTCTCCTCGAATGCCAGGGACGCATCGAATAGCTTTCTCCAAACCCTAAACATCCCTCCCTGCCTGTCCTCTCCCCTATGGGGGTGTGCGAGGTTCATTGTATTCACAGGCTTCCAACTTTCTCCATTGTGTTTTCTTCTTCCTTTAAAAGGTGTTGAGTCAGTGATGACTTGTACAAATGCATGGTGTTTAAGCATGGAGTGACGAGAGGGGCAGAATCATGCCCAAAAGGTCTACGAGAAAGCTCAGGAAGGAAGGACGGGCACACTCCCCTAGGGACTCCTCAGCAGTAAGAAGAAGACACCTGGAGCAATGGGCTGGGCTCATCCGAACATGAGGGCCAAGATCTGACCCTGATGGCAAATCCTGAAGTGGAAACCTCCTGACACCATTAACCTCTATCAAAACTGAGCAATGGCAGGGCCCATGTTTTCAGAGGGTGATCTGTTCCCCAGGGATGGGTGATCTGTTCCCCAGGGAGAATGTTTGGTGAGAGACGCAGGCAAGCAAAAGAAATACAACAAGAAGAAGTGAACCTAGAGCTCAGAGGCTACCCTGCTAGGAATGAGGGCATGCTCTAGGAAGTCCCCTTGAGCTGTGGACCCTGAGGCCGTGCAGGTCTCTGTCTTGCCCTGGGTTGGGCAGTGGCTGGCAGCACTGACCACTCATACAAGGGCACTGCCAGCATGGACAGACCTGACCCTGTGTTACCAACTCTGACTTTGCCACACAGAACTCTCCCTTTTTCTGACAATCCTGCTGGATCAACTATTCCAAAGAGTCCCTCCTCCCTTCAGAAATCAATGGACTACTCCCTGTCAACAATCAAACATCTGTCTTTGATGCCAAAACAAATCTACTGGCAGCCAAAGAATACATAAACAATATCAACAATACAGAAACAATAGTTTTACCATGGACAGCAGTGGACTTACTAGGGGCACCACTGGAATAAACTAATTCACGGAAAGTTAATGTAGAATCTCTGTGCTTCCCATCTGGAACTTCCGTGCCCACCAAACATCTGCATCTCCTGAAAGCTGGGGGTCCTTGCCGACATGTGGGAAGGTGGTAGAGGACATGCCCTCTCCTGCTCCTTGCTGCTCTGGGGGCCTGGAACTTGGCTTCCTGTGGCTAGCCTGACAGCATTCCAAGGAGCTGAGCAAGAAACTTTCTAATCCTGATATCTCAGATGTCCAGGCCAAGACATCTCAGGGCAACTGACTCTTGCCATGGCCTTAGAGCTCTGCATTTCTCGTCCAGGGTTCTCACTGCATAGTTACAGTTCCAAATTCAGCTTTCCACATAAAAACAACAATCATGTCTTAGTGTTTCCACCTGGAAACCTAAACAGTCAACATGCAGAGAAAGTTGGAGCCTGGTCAAGTGCCCCAGGCAACCAGCACTATGACTCTAATAAGAAAGTGCTGCTGTGTTTTATAAATGGAAGGAGGCGGCCGGAAGATGTGCATGGCTGTAAAGACCCTGGACGATGAGAATGGTAGGGAGAGAAATGCAACATCAAACACACCGAGCTTCAAAAGACCCCTGTCGCCTCCCAACGCCTGTGGTTCTCTTTCTACACTGCGTGTAGAGGCACAATCTGAACACTTCATTGTGCCTTTAGGAAACCAGATCCTGGAACCCCGTCCTCCTGTCCCTGCAGACTGCCCGCGCATGGGCTCTCGTCTGGTTTTGTAATACAGTAGTGGTTATCACTCCCACGCACATGATTAATAATCTTTTCCTTTAAAATGAAGGCAGCCAGGGCATTGGGCACTGTGCTCTTACACCAGTCCTGTAAGTCCTGCATAGTGCTAATCTTCAGCCCCATTGCTTTCTGGACTGATGGCAAAGGAAACCAGGCATTAGTGCAAACCCGGTTCTGCCATTTATTTAGTTACGGTATGATTTTGGATAACTTACTTAGCCTCTCTCAGCCTCAGTTACCACATCTATAATATGGGGATAATTATAGTGCCTGTATTAAAAAGTTACTCTAAGAATTGAGAGAGATGATTCATGTCAACCACTACACACAGTGTCTACCATATGGCAGTTCTCAGTAAATGGTAGTTCCATTCAGCCCTCCATGGGTATGGTGTCAACCACGGATTCAACCTATCATAAATAGAAAATGCTCAGGAAAAAAAAGTAGTGTCTGTACAATACATGTACAGACTTTTTTTCTTGCCATTATTCCCAAATCAATATAGTATATCAACTATTTACATAGCATTTATACTGTCCTAAGTATTATATGGAACTTAGAGATGATCTAATGCATATGAGGAGATGCACATGATTTATATGCAAATACTGTGTCATTTTATACAAGGAACTTGAGCATCCATGGCCTTGAAGATCCTGGAACCAACTACAATTGGATGCCAAGGGACAAGTGTATATGTCTTATTATTGCTTTGCTGCAAAGTACATCATGGTATACATGTTGATAGGGAGCAATCGATTTAACAGGTCCAAGAAGAAAATTTCAATAAAGAGCAAAGAGAATTGATCACAATGAAAAGAAGTATTACGTGTTTTGGATATGCCTTCCTGATTTTGGGCAACCTGTAAGTAACAGCAGAGAATACGATATTTTTTAATTTTCCCTATGGTGACTACTTTGTGCACTAACGTAGGATAGAATGTGATCACCACTCCCACGATTTTGTTTCTTTCGGGTTATTAGGAGAATATCTAACAGGATCAAGGTAAATCCTCCAAAGTCTCTACTAAGAGGTTTCCTAAGCAGAAATAGTTCCATAATACAAACGCCAAATATTAAGTATAAATCAAATTCAAACTGCAAAATAAACTCATTTTCCCTGAAATTATTTATAGTGTAAAGCAGTGAAAGCAGTGAATCCCAGCATGCAGGGGCTTCTGCATAACCCCTGGCCATTTCTGCAATCCCAACGCACCCAACTCTCCTCCAGCTGTGGCCCAAGAAAGTTGCACGTAGGCAGGGGTCCCTGCTCGGCTCTCTGGGTGAGGCTGAATTACTTTGGCTTTTCGGACATGTGGGCCTGTGGTGCCCGGTCTGCCAGCCTTCGGGAAATGTTCAACCAAGCTCCCTTCACCACAAGTCAGGGAGGCTGGGAGTGCAGGCAGCCTTCCCTAGTGCATGCCCTTCAGCAGTGGCAGCAGAGCTTACTTGATTTTTCTCTCCCCCAGGGAAGGGTTGATTCCCTGGCTTAGTCTTGGCACGGACACCTGCCTCTGATGCCCCAGGGCAAGCCCACTCAGATGCGCTTTTTCAGTCACGGAAAAAATAGCCTTCTTCATGCTCATGGAAAATTCCTGCCACAACAATTCAGCAACATGTAGCCCAGGCTTAACCAGTGATATAAATAGATGGCCCTTCACATCTCACCATGAGGCCCTGGCTTCAGTGAGACCAGCAGCCCAAGCACAGGTCACGGAGGCCTATAATTATTTCCAGGGGCACAGAGGACTACATTTTGGGGACAGACGGGGTATCCAGTATCACAACCAGGGTTCATAGGCCCTGTCCTGGAGGCAGCACTGTGCCAGCAGCCAAAGACAAGGCAGGGGCAGAAGAACGTATCCCAGGGAAGAAAGTGGGCAACAAGAAGAGAACACACGTGACTTGCCCATCTGTCCTGTGCCTAGCCCTTCGATGGGGAAAGGAATTGACGTGTCCCCCACCACCCACTCTAGCCAACAGGAATGGCTTCACATGCCCTGGTGGCCTCTGCGTGGCTGTGTGTTCCCACCTCCGGGCCTGGGAGGGATGCTCCCCCTCTTTGGAACACTTTTTTGTGGATCATTTCGTGGCTGTCTCTTGTGATTGAGGACCAGCTCTTTTGAAAGCATCACTCTCATGTTTTTTAAAATACCTATCCCTCCCTACAACTGTCCCTGTTTTCTTGTGGATTGTCTCCATCTCCTCATTAAAATGTGAACTCTAAGCAAACAGAAAGCAGGGTAGACTTAGGGTGCTAGCCCCAGACAGTGTCACATGGGTGATCTTCAATGAATAGCTGTGGTTGAGCGCTCCCTGCCCATCTCAGTCCTGCTTCCGGGCCTCAAGAGTTCACATCTAAAATGAGGAATAGTGTGGAATGAGATGTGTCCCTTCCCTAAAAGTCTTAAGTTGTAGTCTTAACACCCAGTTCTCAGCATTTGACTTTATTTGGAAATAAGGTCTTTGTAGATGTAATTGTCTAATGTGAATTATGGTGGGTCCTTACAAGAAGAAGAAACGTAAACAGAGACACACACACAGAAGACAATGTAAAGAGGCACAGGGAGAAGAGATGGGAGAAACTTGAAATAGATCTATCCTCACAGTCCTTAGAAGAAACCAGTCTTGCCAGTATCTCACTTTTGCTCTTTCAGCCTCTAAAAATGTGAGATGACAAGTTTCTGTTGTTAAAGACACCCAACCAGTCTGTTACCATAACTTTAGAAAACTCATACCAGCAGCGTAGAAGACCATCTCCCAGTTGCCTCCACTTACTGCTCTCCTTGGGTCCCATGGGGAAAGAATTTTCCATCATTCTCTTGGGGAGAGTGTGTAACAATCTCAGGTCCCTTCCCAAGCTGGATTATTTAATATTCCTCAGCAACTGGACATAATCACTCCCCTCAGGTAAGATTAAATTCCATGGCTGGATACAATCCTAATCTCCCCACACTCTTCCTTAAATAATATTTGTTCTACCATTTCCTACAAACAACTTTTCTGGGAGAGTTTATGACCTAGCTTTGAAAAGGAAGGTTTTACTTCCTCTCTGAAACCACTATTGCAAGAACTTCTCCAGCAAGCTGGAAGCCCTTAGCTCCTCACCAGGGCACTAACACACCAACCAGGGTTCCCTCTGATAATCCCAGCGGCGCAACTTGGCTTCAGCTGTGGCCTCGTCCCATCCATAATGATTCTCCCAGCCGGCACCCCTCATGTTGGAATGCATAAGTCCTGGTTAATGTACAATTCAATCTTCATTCTTATTTTCCAAAGCCTTTTCCAAAATGGGAAAGCTGCAGTGCTCAGGAGACTGGCTGAACAACTTGAGGCTTCTGGCAAGTGCAAACATGTGCAGATGTGCTTTTCAAAACAAGAGCAGGGCCTTGCAAGCTAGTTTCTGTAAGTCTTCCCTCTAGGAAAAGAGGAAAGCAGTAGCTTTGGCACACATATCTGAGAAAATGTCACTTTCTATGTGTTTAGACCTCAGGAAAGGGCTTCCCATGTCAGCTCAGGAGAGAGAGAGCCTGTGAAGAAAGCATTGCCCTTTAAGCCAGAAAAAGGAAAAGATGAAGTCAGGCAAATTGCAAAGGAATGACTTGTCATTAACCCAGCACAGGACTGAGGCCAAAGGTCAACCTACTAACCCTGAATCTGGGAAGAGACAGATTCATGAAAAGAGAAAAACGATTTGAGTGTTTGGTTACCTGGGCCAACACCACCGGGGTGTCATATGAACTGATAAGAAAACACAGCTAAGAAATTGTAATGAATTGATCAATAGCACAGGTGGACAAGCACGAGAAAGGGAATGGAAATACCAGAGCATTAGCAGCCTCTTGCATGATTTTACTGCACAAACCCTAAAAGGCACTCACAGGAAAACCTAGGACAATCCTGAGACAGCATCCTTCATGTACTGGATAGGGAAGGGAAGAGCATCCTTGATCTTTGGAAGAGGAGCAATGAACACAGCCACCATAAGGCACTGGTGGAAACCCATGACAATTAGGGGATGGAAGAGCAAAGTCAAGTTCTCCGCCTGGAGAGGGCCAGCATTATAGCCAGGAAAGATGCAGGAGCACTCATTAAAGTCGGCACTGAACATCCAGCTTCCCTGTGTCTGCCTGAGACTGAGGTATCCAAAACAGTTGTCCTTAACCTTCCCCCAACACCATGCTAACAGATAGAGCAAAGGCAGTGAAACATATCTGGAAGAGGTACAGCAGACAGATTGTCTCTGGAGGCAACACAAAGAGAACACCCAAAGCCAACCAGTGAGACCCCAAGCCAACCAGAAAACAGTGGGGAAAACTCCCTGGAAAATGGGCCTGCATTCTAAACATGGGTATGACCAGCAGAATCTGAAGTCTTCGGTACATTGAGGGTAGCCAGATCAACAACAAGCAAGCATAGAAAAAATATTTACAAATGATGTCCAACTTTCAACAACAGAAAAAAAAAATAGGAGACACATGAAAAGGCAAGAAGAGCTCACTGCAGGAGATGGAGTATTTAAACCAGAATCAAATATGACACAGATGTTGGAACAATCAGATACGGAATGTAAAATTACTACAATTAAAATTGTAGAGGTTCTAATGGAAAAAATACAACATGCAAGAACAGATGGGTGATTTCTGCAAAGAGAGAGGAATTCTAAGAAAGGATCAAAGAGAAGTATGAAAAATGAAAAGCAGCAACATAGTTGAAAAGTGCCTTCAGCATCCTCATTAGTAGTACGACACAGCTGAGCAAAGAATCAGTGATTTTGAAGATGCATCAATGGAAATCAGCTAAGTGGAAATGTGAAGAAAGAAAAAAATAAAAAAGAATTGCACCCAGCACCTCCAAGAGCAAATATTAAATTTTCTAAGATCCTAGAGACAACCTTAATTTCCTTTACCTGTTTTATAAATAATCCTTCCAATCAATAGTGGTCAAATGGTTTCAACAAAAATACCAAACATATGTGATAAAACTTGGATGACCAAAACAAAACTACATGATGTAAGATATTTATTAATGACAAACTACACCCCACATTATAGATTAAATTAATGGCTTTGACTTTCATAATCCATCTTTTGCTTCTCAACAATAAAAAAATTACCAAGTAGGAACATAGACATGTAAAAGATTATCTTCTTACCAGTACAACATTATTTCTCTAAATTCATTAATTCATTGATCACATTGATTACTTCTGACTATAAAAAAAAAAGAAAGCAATTTCTCTACCAAAGGTTTCACAGTTATTGAAGGAAAATCTAGAAGTAGTTTTATCAAGTTTGGAATAGTAATTTCTTTCAGACAAAAATATATATCCATTTCTCAGGTCATTCCATCAAAAGAAGAGACCCTCCACATATGGCCAAGGCACTGATTCCCAAATTCTAATGAGAATTTGGAACTCTGGACACCAAGCAAGCCAAGTTCACATTTAAATAACTTCACCAAAAGAAGGAAGTTTCTCATGAGAAACCAAACTGAAAGCATAAAATACAATCATGCAACTGTAAATTTTCACATGGAAACCACTTCTCCAGATGGCCAAAGCTCTTGAGTACAGTGTCTTGGCTCCAGAGGCTAATTTGCTGTCTATAAGAACTTGAAATGGTTCCTCTTCAATGAAAGCTAAATTTCTTATTCTCAACATCAACCATTAATTATTTTTCCCAAGGAATTTCTGAACTTCTTCATAATAAAATCAAGATCCCAAGAAAATATACTTTAGATATTTTTAAATACTTGCTTTAAAGAAGTACCTTTTCATTTTGTTTCCAAAATAAAGCTTTTTTTTAATCTCAAAAGAAATACTAAGATGAAAGTGAGACAAAGGGCCACAGTGTCCACACTGGGTATTTATAATAATGAAGGCACGAAGTGCATATGACCTGGCTGGTAGTCATGGCGGCAGGAATTCAGAACCTGACCATCACTGTGCTGAAGAGCTAAGGTTCTGGTCCTTAACCCAACCCCACATTCTGTTGGGTAGAGTCTCCACTAAACCTGACCTCCTCTCCCTGTTTGCCAGGCACTAGGCAAGGTGCTACAGCCCCATCCATGAATCCCCAGGGATATCTGTTCAGTGAATGCTTAAGCAATGGAGAGTATTGAACTCTGCATATACCAGTTTTTTTATTTATATATATATATATATATATATATTTATGATAAAATTTAATCTATAAATTAAGCACAGTAAAAGATTAACAGCAATGAATAATAATAAAATAGAACAACTATAACTAGGTGCTTTAATAAAAGTTATGTGAATGTCGTCTCTCTCAGAATATCTTATTGTATTTTATTCACCCTTCTCCTTGTAATGTAAGACAATATGATGTTTGTGTGAGGAGATGAAGTGAGATGAATGGCATAGGCATTGTGACATATGTCAGACTACTACACAAAGGTTACTTGGACACAGTATCACATCCCTTGTGATATTGTGACAGTGATGACCAAGAAGAACGACTAAGTGAACATCTAGCAGGTAGCATATACAGTGTTGATAGGCTGTGACGAAGGGATGTTTTGCGTCTCAGGAAGGACAGAGTGGGACAGTATTGTGCTACTCAGAACAGCATGCAATTTGAGACTTATTAATTATCTTTGGAATTTTCCATTTAATATTTTTGGGCTGTGGTTGACCATGGGTAACTCGAACTACAGAAAGCTAAACCACAGCTGAGGGGGATCTACTGCACTCCTGTTTCAAAGAGTTCGCAGCCTGGAAAAGATGGACAGTTTAAAGGTAATAAAAGAGGGCATTTCAAGTAAATGTTAACAAGCCTCCAGCCCAGTAACTTCTCAAATGAACCAAAGACAGAAAGAAAACTCATCATCTACATGAAACAAGGAACGTCTGACCTCATTGCATAATCTCTGAAGACCAATTCTCACATACACAGAGCTGGGACCGAGCTCAGGGACACAGGGTCAATGCGAAGCAAGCCACTTCAGGACAGTGTCTGGTTAGGGAAAGGCATTCTGGATGTCCCAGTGGAGAGGAAGCAAGAAATGAGTAGGGTATGGAGAGCAAATCCCACTCCTTCTTCTCCTGCCCCGTGTTGGTCAGCATGGGCAGAAGGACCTAGGTAGCAGCTTTTCACCAGATGGAATTTTTACTTTCTATGAGCACGTTTCATAGACGGAAGGGCCGAGGTCAGGAGACACAGCGTCATAGCAATTGATCACAGGGGACACCGTAGAAAAAGAAAACTGAAGAAAAGACCCCACTGACATCAAATCACAAAGTTCTTGAGCCTGAGCAGTTTTCTGATCTGACTTTTCACCATTTCAAATGTCATAGCATTGTCATATACACACTTTCATCATTTTAAGCGACAAGATAAAATGAAAACCCAACAGTATTGCCTCCAAATTATTGCTGATTTTTTTTTTTTTTTTGAGGTGGAAGAACAGACAGTACTTCAAAAGGTCAAGGAAGCATCACAAATAAACACAAAAAGAGTTGTACAGCACAAATGGATAATAAATAAATGTGTATAAGCCGAATTCTTACAAGAAATGCTGTTAAGACCAAAACAAAATAACCGCAAACCAAGTCACTTGCATTTAAACACATGCAATAAAAATGAACAAATTTAAGAAGGTTAGAAGTACAGAAAGAGCAAAAATATCCGAGTTCAGTGTAGATAAATAGAAAGCTGAGTGGGAATATCATCTATAGCCATAGTATAAACCAAGAAGAGGACCATGTTATAATATTCAACTCTATTCGACATAAAAAAAAATCAATATAAATATTCAATTCAAAATATACAACATTTTATATTTTTTGTTAAATTGACTCAAAGATACAGCTATCAAGAACCTTTATTTACTAAATAAGATCATGGAAGTAATAAATGAAGCAAAAGCTAGAGCAAATCAAAGAAAATATTTGACAAAGCACAAAATCATTGGAGGACTTTTCTGAGGCTTCTTCACTTAATCTTGTATGTTTTTCCTTAAATTAAGAAAAAAATGAAATACAGAAAATCTAAACAATAGAATTAATTAGATTAATCATATATATAATGTACATTTATATAAATATGCTTATCTATACATGAGTCTCCATGCCTAGGAATACTTAATGGAAGTGTGATCATGGCAACAATCACAAACAGCATTAAAAATTTTAAAAGTTCTTTCCTAAGCAACACTTGGGTCAACAAAAACTTAAAATCACTCATGGAAATTTTCTTAAAAACAACACTTCTAGTCAATGTTTCTGCGATGCTGTTAAACTGGACTCACAGAAAAATCCATGGCCATTCCTATTTTTAGTAACAAATACGAAACAAGAAAAGCAAACTTGTTAAGAATTCTACTTTTAAATTTTTAGTATTAATGCCACCAACAAGAATATTTATGAGAATCTGAAGTGAAAATAGAAAAGCAGTGTACAACTGATAGTAGTGAGAACATGTCTTTTGGAGGAAAAAAGAAGAAAGGGGTGGGGAGGGCAGTCTAGGAGAGGAGGGAAGGAGGAGAGGGGAAGGGGGAATGAGGAAGGGAAGGAGAAGAGTGGGGAGGGAAATGGGGAGAACAGAAGGGAGGGGAAGGGAAGGGAGGATAATAATGTATTAATCAGCCCAGTCCAAAAAAAGAGAAAAACAAAGACAAAAGGACAGCTATAAAAACAGAAAGAAAGAAAAACGAAGGAAGGAAGGAAGGAAGGAAGGAAGGAAGGAAGGAAGGAAGGAAGGAAAAAGGAAGGAAAGAATGGAAGGGGGAGGGCAGGGAGGGAGGGAGAGAAGAGGGAAAAGAAAAGAAAGAGAAAGAACAAAAGGAAAGAGAAACAGGGACGAAATGAGAAAAAGTAGAGTACAAGAAAGCACACATATCCAGACTTATGAAAATAAGTCACAAATATAAAAATAAAAATAAAGCACAAATATCCAGACTTTTTCTTATGAAAAAGAAAACAGAAATATACTCACAAATGAAGACTGAAACCTGAATGAAATGTCCTACCTCCTTAGAGCAGGCAAATGACTGAAGTAGGCTCAGGAAGAGATAGGAATGCCTGAAGTGCAAATCAAACCAGTTGTCAGAGAACTAGCCCTGGACAGCACTGCTCCAGCCTCGCCCAGGTGGGCTGCTTCAAAAGCTAAGCTTTGTTGAGCTGACACAGAGGATGAATATGGGTGACAGGCATGTCCTTAGACTATTTCTTTGGAAAGTTCACGTAATCCTGACTTCAAAACCACAAAAACAGAAGAAAGAAAAGAAGAAGGAGAAGGAGAAGGAGAAGGAGAAGAAGGGGAACAAGGGGAAGAAGAGGACTAAGGGTAGGTGAAGGGGAAGAAATAATGAAAATTGGGAAAAGCTCCTATGTTGGTCAGTTCTGTGAGCTCTGATCTATGCTTCTGAGATTGTGCATGGGCCTCATCATAAGAGAATAGATGGTCCCACTCAATGAGCAGGAAGGAATAAGGCGGAGGAGGCAGAAGACTTGGGGCTTGCACGCAGAGTGTGGGCAGTGTGGGATATCAGCAGAGCTCCTGACTGTCTGGGAGACTGCAAACGGAACAGGAAGAGACCCCCCAGGGAAAGCCTAGGTACGAAAGACTGCAGGATCTTCTGTGAATTATTCTACACCTAGAAAGTGAAGGTGAGAGCCACCTGGTCTCAGAGGTGCAGTGGGGAAGGAGGACTGGATCACACTCAGGGTTCAGGGGTCCAGGGAAAGTGCTGATGACGGCCAGCTCTCCTTGAAGCAGCCAGGGGATCAATGACTCAATGACAGGAACCTGGGACAAAGCTGGGGACTCACCAGTTCCTGAGCACACTGAACACCAGAGGCAAGAATTAGAAAGATTTATCCTTCAGGGCTGGGAAGCACTTTGGGAAGAAGAAATAAAAAAAGCTGTGAAAAGTGAAAACCTCAAAGTCGCATCAAAGCACCAAGAACTGTGCCAGGCTTTGCAGTTTACCAAGCCACTTTTCAGCTTTTAGCCTGCTTTTTATAAAGGTCTGGACAATGACCACCCCCAGAGGCTTTGTGCCTCAGGCAGGCTGGGGGTGAGGAGCCCACCCTCCCCTCCTGAGTTCCTATCTTTCCACATTGCAACAGGTCATAAAAAAAGCCACATGCCAGACTTAGGCACCCCAAAAACAAGCGCATCCTTGCTGTCGGAGCTCTCCAAGCTAGCGAGCTCCCTTGGGGTCCCCTAGGTCCAGCTTGCGAATGCCCCAGCATTGTCTGAACCTGTATTAACTCCGTGGGTTCCATATCCTTCTCAAGGCCCTGTAGAAAGTGATTTGTGTGAATGACATGGTAAACCAAGAAGGTTATAAGGCAGAGCTTGATTGATTCCCTGGGGCTTTATTGTAATAACTTTAATCTTCTGGAACTCATCTGGTATGAATTTGGGAACCATGCAGCATTTCACTGAAACTCTCCCTTAATGCAGCCCTTGCTGCTCTGCTGGCCTTGGTGGGTTGTGGAGTTGGCCATGTTTATGATCCAGCCCCAGGCTCCTTATTAATGGGCCTTGAAAGGAGGGTGTGGAACACAGGGGCCCTTCAGTCCTGCCTTGCTTGAGGAGGAAGCAAACAGAAATGTCTACCTTAAAGTGCATCTGAGCTCAGTCTTTTGTGAAAGAGATGTCAATGAACTGGGTCTTGCTGGCCTCATTAGGGGTAGAGAAGTATCTGGCACCTGTCCTGTCCCTGAACTTTTGCTGTTTATGGGTTGGCAGAAGGGCAGGATTTCTGAGGTCCTCAGAACAAGAAATTCAGTTCCTTTTGCCATTGGAGCCACCAGGGTTGATTAAAAACAAGGTCATGAGGTTGGAGATCAGCCTCCCCTTTTTTCACAGCTCCCCTGGACCTCTTGGGTCAGGTTCCATCTCTGACTCTTATTGACTTGGCACAGGTCTTCTAACTCTCTTCTCACATCTACACCTCAGTCCATTTAGTGAGCACCAGAGAACTGATGTGGCCTTAGAGGGTTCTAAGTGCTTTACATGCCTGGGTATGTGGACCCCAAAATGAGGAAAGCAGACACCTGGTTGGGGGTGGCCTGAGAGCTAGTTGACTCTCTGTGCTTCAAACTCAGAGACTTGTTTGCAAAACTGCCTGTAGATAAAAACAGGAGCTGCACCAGGGGAGAAGGATGAGGCCACTGTGTCTCACATGATGCTCATATGCCAGAGGAGTTTTTAAAATAAATATAAAAAAAGCAAAGGGACTTTCCCTTTGCACCTGTACGGCTCTGGAGAGCAACCAGCTGAGATGGTAAGAATCACCTCAAAGTGCAAAGGGATGCTACTGCACAGTTTATGAGGAACCTTTGCACACACTTGATCCTTGCAGTGGAAGTCTTTACTCAGCTCTGTTTGCAAATGAGCATGCTGGCTCACAGGCTGAGTATGAAGGGACTTTCTCTGGAACACATGAGGAGCTGCTGCCTGACAGATCCAGGCAGTGTGGCCTGTATGGACTCCCATCAGATGGCCCAGATTTTCATCTGCTCCCTTAACAGTTCTAGGATTTGCAGAGTCACTAATGTCTCCTGAGCTCATTTCTTTCTTAGGTTAACAAATGATGATACAATTACCTGCTTCACAGAGTGTCAGTTAAAATAGGTAAGGTGTATCTATTTCTCAGAAGTACACTGACACATAGTAAGTGCTCAATAATCCTAACATCAACCCCCACTTCTGTCCACCACTGTGTTTCATACACTGAAGGTATCACAGACACCAGAAGACGGTGATGAGAGTGGTCATCATGGACTTGGTGGCTCATCTGTGTGAAGGTTGACTAAACACCTGGATGTGACCACTGGGTCATGTGGTAGCTGGTGTCATCCAGGCCATCCTCGTCTGGCTCTGTCTACTGTGAGCGCCTAGTGAAGGGGACTATGTGGACTAGCATCCCAGAACCCTCAAAGCAATCACGTGAGCCTAACCCACCCTCCAGCCATGCTGGACCTGCCCAGGATGTATTCCCAGAAGAATGGCCTCGTTGCCTCTGTCCAGATGTTCCAGGTACCCTACTGGGTTGTGGGAAAGCCAGCATTAAGGAATAGAGGGACATTACTTGTCTTGGAGCTACATTCTAGCCTCTGGCCAGCTGCGAGAGCCTGGGTGGGATTCCAAACCTGGCCAGAATCCGGCTTCTGTGCTTGCAAATTCCCGTGTGTTTTCTTCTAACTGCAATAGGGAGGTTTTGGAGAGTTTTAAGCATTTCATAGTGATGAATGTATGTTTTGAATTTTGTGTAATTTTGAGTGTCAACCTAAGAGTTTTCCATTCTTTTAAATAATTTTTGGTAACACTTGAACATTTTATTTTTAAACTATGTAGCTTCTAAATAGAAAAGATTAATCTTGAGAAAGAGAACCCAATTGATAGGGTCTAGAGACATCTCAGCAATGCTTTTCTTCTTCCTACACAAATCTCAATTGGAAACATTGACCTTTGCGACTGGGCCAGTGACAACATACAGGAAAAAAAACAGAGAAGGAGATGCTACGAAAAGCCACGCCATAATCTCAGAGTTGTTTTATTTTCCATGCTTTTGCTATATTGTCTGAAGTTTCTCAATGAACAATCATGTCTTATTTCTGACTGGGCTCATTGACATCCCAGGAGCTGGGGTGGAGACAGTTAAGTGCAAGGCCCTTCACCAGGGCCAAGGCAGGTCATACCACAAAGCGCTCTTGTACCCCAGGTGGACCCTGTGGGAATGCTAGAGCTCTCCTCCTCCTCTTCCAGGAGCACCTGCTCCTCAGCTGTGTCAGGGGAGAGGGAGGCAGAAGAATCAGAGTTCTGGTCTCCCCTGAAGCCATTCCTCCTTCCTCTTCTGTTTCCCTCCTCCCCTCCCCTTCCCCTCCCTTTCCTTCCTTAGTCTATTTATGAGAACTAGTAAATTCCTCCGCTGTGGCCTGTTTTAACTCAGTTGAGTTTCAGTCACTTGTGACTATAAAAATGTTTGACTAATACAAAATTCCTTGCAAAGGGTTTGTAGACACTGTGCTCCAACAAGCTGGTGGAATTTTTATATTCCTACTATTTCCATGATAAAGTCTTCTGAAAATTTCTTAAACCCAGCCAAACCACTAGCCTAAAGGTGTCCCATAAAATTCCACTAAAAACCTTGAGATGTCATGTCCTGTCCACCCAGCTTGTCCAAGATGGCCACCCACATGCGGAAGCCTCTGGTGTGGAAGGATTCCTCCAAGACCACATACAGTACCTTAACTAGCCAAACACCTCTTCTAACACAAAGTACCCCCTGAGACATGGTTTGGTGAGGCAAGGGGTAGACTATAGAAAATCCTTGGTGGGATACCCACCAAGACCCCATTAAGGCTTGAGGGATTAGTTTCTCCAAAGTGCTGGGAGTGTCCATGGCTGATAGCCACCTGGCAACCCTTGCTAGCTACCCCAGCGGAGGCTGCCCTCCACTGGAAAGAGCAACTTTGCCCAGGGTAAGTCCTTTTCCCAGGGCAGCAGCATCCAGCAACCCATAGGGCAGGAGGAACACAAGAGCCCCACTTCCTCAAAGGCCAGGGCTCCCTTGGGTTGCCTGGGGCCTTTCTAAGGTTATATCACAGCCCAGTGTCCCCTCTGCACAATTCTGCTTCCTTTCCTCCCTCTCCACAGGTGACCCCTGAAGCACTCCCACAAAATACTTGATGCATGCTAATACACAGAGAGAGAGGGGGGGAGAGAGAGAGAGAGAGAGAGAGAGAGAGAGAGAGAAGATACTGGCCATCCTGTTCTAAAAACTTTCAGGGGTTCTTTCTTGCCTGCAAAGCTCAGCAACCTTCCCAGCTGTGGTCCATCTAGACCAACCTTGGTTCATCCTGGGCATGTCTTGCCAGGCTCAAGTGATGGAGCCTGATGAATGAGAGAATGTCTGGAGAAAAGAGCAAAGTAGCATTAAGCTGTGGATGAGGGGGCAGGAAGACTGCACGGTGCTTTGGTTCCTGATCAAGGCCCTCTGCATGAGTCTGCTATAGCTGATGTGGGGACTGAAAATGGATAGAAGTTCTGTAGGTTTGTCATGCTATCTGAGAGCATAGCACACAAAAAAGTGCAAAGCTGCTACCTGGGTAACTTGAGCAACAAGAAGCTCAGCCCAGGGCACTGACAGTGGCTTTGGAGTTAGCCCCAGCAGTGAAACCAGCATCAGCATCCCTCAAATGACTGTATGAGCCAGACTCCCTAGGCACTCCGAGGCAGCCTCAGGAGCAGGGACATAGGGAGGTGGGGGCTTCAGTAAAATGGACGAGTTACCGTTTCCTTCACTGCGAACCCATGGTGCCCCCTAACTGGGGACACAGGAACACCAAGGCCTGAGGAGTACCTCCCTACTCCCTGGTCTGGTGCTCAGCTCTGTGACCTAGTCACTACTTGCCGCCCCATTTGGCCCCGTGATTTCTTCTCATGCATCTGCTACTCCTAACTGTGATTCTCGTAGCCCCAGCATGACCCCAGGCCTCACCCTCATTCCTCTGCTCCTCAAACCTCTTTGACCACCCACTTCATCTCTACGTTTTTTCAAAATCTTTCATCCTTCCACATTTAGCTAAGATATGTCTCCTTTATCAAGCCTCTTGAACTGCCCCTGAGAGGTCACCCTCTCTCCTCTGCACCCCCGCCTGGCTCCTCTCTGGGACACCTGCATGTGCTGGTTGTAGCTCAAGAATACAGACCCAGGCAAGAAGCAGCCAATCACACTGAGATGCCTCTTTCATCCAGCCTAACCAGTGTGATGGCAGCAAGAAGAAAAGGGAAAGCCAGGATGGATAGTTTACTGCGTTAAAATCACATCCCTTCTGTGTACTGGTGACAAACGCTATGCGTCTCCATTTCCTTGTCTAGCAGAGGGGGTCGTACATCAGCCTGAAGGCCCACGGGTGTTAAGTCAGGTCCTTTCTCCTGACTTACTATTCCTGGTATTCTCAGAACTGCTTCTCCAGAAAGAAAATAAACTTTCTGGGCATTTGAGGTGTCTACTTGGACTTCTACATGAGAGCTGGACAACTTCCACCAGGATCTCCAGTCATCCCATGTTTTATTCAACTTTCTATCACTGTGACAAAATACCTGAGAAAGACAACTTAAAAGGAGGAAAGAAAACAAGGCATAATGGTGAATGCCTATGATCCCAGCTACTCAGGAGGCTGAGACAGGAGGATTGCAAGTTCAAGGCCAACCGAGGTAACTTAGCTATAACTTGTCTCAAAATAAAATTCAGATGGCTGGGAATATAGCTCAGTGGAACAGTGCTTACCTAGCATATGTGAAGTTCAATCCCCAGGAAGCTCCCCCACAAAAAAAGAAAGAAGGAAAGGTTTATTTTGAATGATGGTATCAGTCTGTCGTTTGGCCTTGTTGCATTGGGCCCGTGGAGACAGAGTTCATCAAGGCAGGAGTGTGTGGTAGAGATCTGTTTGTTTCGTGGCAGCCAGGAAACAAGATGGGAAAGAAGATGGCCAGGTTCCTCATATCCCCTTCAAAACCACGTCCCAGTGACCTCACTTCCTCCCACTAGGCCTCACCTCCTAAGAGGAAGTATGTCCTCATCACAGCAGGGGAGTGTGATGTGAAGGACATTGCTGGACACCTGAAAGGTGCAGGTACAGTGGGGATGTGGGACTTCTGGTGATCAGATCCCTGAGAGGAGGAGAGATGTGTCGTTGATGACTTGATGTGGCTTGGTCACTCAGGAATATAAAAAGCACACAGTATGGGGAGGGGGTCAGGATCCTAGAGCTGTGGCTGCTGACTGGCATTGCTCCACATTAACCTACCCTTCCTGATCTGACCTGCCAGAAGTGGAAAGTAGGAATCCCACATCTGTGCTGGGTTCCAAGGCACCCCAAATCTGTAACCAAATAGGTCAAATGACCTCTTTCCTTAGAGGTGCTGGACAGAGATTCTGACTGACCACAGTGCCAATGCACTTCTTCCCTCCTTGGTCATCATCTGAGTTGAACTTGGCATCTGCCAAGCAGCTTTCTTGGTCCTGCAGTGGACACCACCACCCAGGCCAGGCTGAGGAAGGGAAAGATTTTCCTGGGAACACACTGTATGTCACACCTGGGCATGTATGGTGTTTTGGTTTAGACATGAGGTGTGCCCCAAAAGCTCATGTTTGAGACAATACAAGAAAGTTTAGAAGTGAAATGATTGGGTTATGGTAGTTTGATCTAATCAGTGCATTAATTCCCTGATAGGGATTAACTGGGTGGTACCTGTAGGCAAGTAGGGTGTGACCGGAAGAGTTAGGATCCTGAGGTATTGCCTTTGGGGTACATATTTTGTCCATGTTGAGTTGAGCTCTCTCTGCCTCCAGGTACAATGTTCTGAGATGCTTTCCTCTGTTATGTCCTTCAACCAGAGTAATGGAGTTAGCCATCTATGTACTGAAAGGTCTGAAAACCTTGAGCAGCAACTAAACTTTTCCTCCTCTAAAATTGTTCTTACCAGGTCTTTTGGTCATAGCAGCAAAAACAGCTGACTAAAACAAGTGGTATTCCTCCAAGCCCAAAGTGGGGAGTGTGCCACCGTGAGGCCTGAACAGTGGTTCTCCATCCAGTTTCTTCCTTTTTCTTATCTGCAAACTAAACACATCTACCATCTGGCAACCTGGAGAGATGGAGGTCAGATTTTGCACACATGAGACATTTCCGCCTGAATAAACAAGTTCCTTTTTCCCCTTGGTCCCCTGTCCTTCCTGGAATTTGTCCAGCTGTTCACAACCTAGTCTACCACCTGGCCCCAGATGTTCTCTGGAGCAGGGATGACACACATCTGGACTGGCTGGGTGGGGGACGGGAGGAGGAGAGCCTCACTCCTATGGCTGAGGAGAAAGGGAGGGACAGGTGGAACCAGACTTCTTGCCCTCAGCTTCTTTCACAGGGGTGGTGGAATTGGAGGATTTGTCCAGTGATGCAGACAGATGCGTCATGACATGCATGCTATTTCTCCTACCAAGAACCCACTCCAGGAACACACATTCCCTCCCCTGACCTCAGTGCAGCTCTGCACTCTCTCTTTCCTCTTTTCCCCTTCTGCCTCCTGCTTCCCTTTCCCAATACTAATGGAGAATTGGCCCCTGGATAAAGAAACCAACTTTGCTTTTTCTCTCATGAGTTTCTGTTCCAACGCACAGGACAGTTCTCACAGAGACTATGAAGGCTCTAATTCAGGGACTGAGTTTACAGAACACAAGCTTCCATTTGAGGACCTGTTAAGGGAGCTGAGCTAAAAGCAGGAAGGGGATGTGAGTTCCAAAACTGCTTTCTTTGTCATTCAAACTGAACTCAAGACCTGTCTGCCTGCAGATACCTGCATATAAAGCCCTTGCGCTGAGGCTGAGGAGGCTTCAGACCTTCAGGGAACCTCTAAGGGTCCAACGGTGACTGTTAGGAAGGTAATTACTTTTCCATTGTGTTGCTCCTGTAGTTTGAATCTTTAATGTCCCTCAAAGGCCCATGTGTTTAAGGCTTGGTACCCAGCTTGTTGCTATTGAAAGGTGCTAAGAACTTTAAGACATGGAACTTAGAATCCCAGCAGCTTGGGAGGCTGAAGCAGGAGGATGGCAAGTTCAAAGCCAGTCTCAGCAACTTAGTGAGACCCTAAGCAACTTAGTGAGACTCTGTCTCAAAATAAAAAATAGGTTTGGGGATATGGCTCAGTGGTTAATCACCCCTGACTTCAATCCCTGTTATCCAAAGAGAAAGAGAGAGAGAGGGAGATGGGGGTTAGAGAAAGGTCTTCCAGTCACGACCTCAGAGAGAATAGTGGGACTCCAGGCTCTTATTCTTTCTCTCTTTTTGGCTTTGCAGTCATGAGGTGAGCATACTCCAACCACATACTCCCTGCCATCACGTGCCTGCTTCACCATAGGCTCAAAAGCAATGGGGCCAATGGACCATGAACTGAAACCTCCAAAACTGTGAACCAAAATAAACCTCTCTTTATAAGGTGATTATATCTCAGGCTGTTTTTTATAGTAATAGAAAACAGACTAATACACTTTCTAAGGTTAAACTCCTGGATGTGGTAGAAACCTGACAATACTCCCAGCACCCCCAAATCTGCACCAGTCTTCAGAGATCACACAGCCAAGAGGTTGATGCTCCCAGGAGTCCTGACTCCAACTCCACCTGAACAACCTCTCTTGGGTCTTCAGTCCAAGATTTCTCATGTGCATAATGAAGACGAGTACCCTGCCTCACTGCAGGTCCAAGGCAGAGATAAATGCACATAAAGGAACTAGAATTGTAAATTAAGAAGAAGCAAATAATAAATACTGTCATTTCCTGCATTTTTGCAGGGCAGAAAAATGTAACTTTCAAAGTTTTTCATGTCACCATAAGACCAGCCCCCCGTCCCCACCTTCCGAAGTCCATCTGCATTATTCCTTTCTAAAACCTGGTGCCTGTGTATGATCTTAGCCATAAACACGGAAGGTCTGTGAGGGCAGAGCTGAGGGAGTTCCTCTTCAGGAGCCCAGAGAGCCTGGCCTAGAGCCCCCCAGGAAGGCACTGGTTGACATGGAACACTAGGAGCTGGTTCTATGAACTGTCCAGGTGCCTGACCAGTCCTATGCTGTTGTTTTGGCAAGCCTGGGCCTCCAGGTCCTGCAGACGCCAATGCAAACTGTGGACATAGAATGAGGGACAAGGGCTTCATTCTAATCTTTGTGATCCATCATTCTGTAGGTTTAAACTGCCTTCTTCTTGGCTCTGAGCAGAGCCTGACTGTGATGGAGAGACTCATCCACATTAGCAAATGCAGCCTCAGGGGTGGGAGGGAGTCTGCACTTTTGAGTCCAAAGTAACCAAAAGACCACAGCCAGACAAGGACACATCAAGGGAGAACTGTAAAGCCCACCCTGGGAGTACTGGTTAGAGCTCCTACGGCACAGCTGGCTCACATTGCGTTGGGAAGTGACGTCCCTCTCTGAAGCTGGGTGTTGCCTCTGGAAACTGGCATAAGCACGCTTACCCTGAAGTGCCCCTGGGAACCTGCAGAGCTGATGCTGTGGGTATCTATGTGATTATTCAGATCTGCTCCACATGTGACCTCCCTGAGGTTGTTACAGGGGCTGGCACATGGGACCAGCTGGCTAAATGTGGCTACTAGAAGAAGACGTCTGGCACTTGGTCCCGAGGGAAGGAATGCCTATTCCTGGGACGGGGGATAGTGAATTCTTTGTGGGGCCTGATGTGCCTAAATGCATGAGGCGGACTTCAGCTAAGACTACCAGTTTCATGGTGGTATACCAAACAAGGACAGGCCTTCCAGGAGCTCTGGGGTAAAATACAGTTGACAAATGCACCAACCAGTGGCACTGTTGGCTCAGTACAAACTGAGGCCATGCATCCCAGTTGATAATGGCCTGGGTGCATAGGGACCCTCACCCCATCCAGCTGGGACAGTGTGATGTGCTTTTCTTGGCACACAGCAGGTAGGGGTGCCTCACTCCTGAGTTATGAGTGCTCAGGGCCTGGGCTTCCTGCTCACAACCTCCACTCCAGTCAGCTGGTAGACAGAATTATACCCACACTGACCTGCCGAAGAAGCCACAGAAGTAAATATTGCCTCGGGTCAGAGCCCCTCCTGGAATCCCAGAACTGCTGAAAGCTGCCAAGGCAGAGGTAATAGATCACCACAACCCGCCTCTGTTTACAGCGGGGTAATGCCTTTTATGACTGCCTCTCTGTGTCCTGAATATTTGCTTTATTGCCCCTGTAGGGAGATTTTTCCATTTGGTAGAAATCATCAGATGGTTTCAGTCATGTTAACAACTGCTCATTAAATGCAGAGGAGTAAACAGAGAAATAAAGGTTTTCTTTTCTCCATTTTTTTCTTTCTTTCTTTTTTAATTTATGGAGGAAACTCATGGATGGGAATGGGGGATGAAGGGTGTTCAGATGTTGCTCTCTTTGCCGCCTACCTGTGTGGGCATTCCCCAGGAAGCCCTCCTTGCCTTCCAGAGAGGACCATTCCTTCAGCAAAGAGAAAGCTGAAGCCTTTCATTTGCTTTGAGTTTAAGTCTTTCTGTATGATCTCCAGGGTTGGGGTCCTTGATACTGGTTCTTTTCCCCTGCAGTCTGGGAAGCATGCCTTTCTCTTCCTTATGGAAAAGGCTTCATGGGCTTGAGTACCTGGGAACTTGATATGGAAAGGTTGAAGGGGGAGAGCCAAATAGATGGTGGGTACATGAGTGGATGATGATGGGTAGATGGTGGTTGGGTGGGTGGGTGGATGAATGGATAGTTGGATGATTGTAGGCAGATGGATGAATAGGTGGATGGGTGAATATTTGATGAATAAATAACAATGAAGAATGAATGGATGGGTAGGTGGATGGTGGTGGATAGATGGGTAGATGAATGGATGGATGCATGGGTGTTACAGTTTGTATTTTAAAAGTGCCCCAAAGACTCATGTGTTGAAGGATAATCCTCAGCTAATGGCACTGTTGGGAGATGGTGTTTAGGGGCAGGACAGTGGAAGGAAATGAGGTCACTGGGGCCATACCCTTAAAGGGAATATTGGAACCCTGGTCTCTTGTTGCTCCCCGGCTGCCATGAGGTTAGCAATTTTCTCTGCCATGTTCTTCTGCCATGAATTATTAGTTATTTTCCATTGCTGTAACAAAATGCCTGAGAAAAACAACATAAAAGAGGGAATATTTACTTTGTTCAGTTTCAGAGGTTTCAATTCATAGTCACTTGGCTTTGTTGATTTGGGGCTTGTGGTAAGGTGGAACATTATGGTAGAAGGTCATGATGGAGAAAAGCTGTTAACTTCATAGCAGTCAGAAAGAAAAGAGAGAAAGAGAGGTCCAGAGACAAGATATAGTCCCTAAAGGTACATCCCTAAGGACCCTGTCCTTTCACCTGGGCCCATACCCTCCATTTTCTATTACCACCCAATAATCCTTTCAGTTATGAATTTATCTATAGATTAATCCATTAATAAGATTAGAGTCCTCATGATCTAATCACTTCCTAAATCTCCACCTCTGAACATTGCTGCACTGAGGACCAAGCTTTCAACACATGACCCTTTGAAGGACACTACAGATACAAACCATAACAACCACTTGCTACTGGCTCAAGGGAACAGGGACAAGCAACCATGGACTGAAACACTCTGACACTATGAACCAGAATAAACCTTTCCTCCTTTGAAGTTGATTTTCTCAGGTATTTTGTCATAGTGACCAAAAACTAACTAACACAATGGGTGGTGGTCATAAATAGATGAACAAAGGGAAAAGGATGAATAGATGGATGAGTAGGCATATACATAGATGAATGAATATATGAAATGATAATAGATGAGCAGATGGGTAGATGGTTGGGTTGATATTTCAGTGGCACTAGAAAGTCCTTCCAACCTGAGTGCATCTTCCACCTACATTCTCTGGACCAGACTGTCATTGAGGCTTAGCTTTGCACCTAGCTTTAAAACCTTTCTCTGGGAAGCCTCTGTGTGTAATGTGGTCTACCACATATAATGCAATAAGACTCCAGATACTGTGCACAGGGTTGTAGGGTGGACAAAGAAGTACAAGCTCCTCCTTTGAAAAAGAAGGACCAATGGGGCTGAATTCTGGGCTTCTCTGACTGGATTGGTGGAGCAGGGGCTGCAATCCAGGCAGTGGTCCCACAACCCAGAGCAGCTCTTAGTCTGTTTCCTTGTGTGCAGAATTCCAGTTCAGAAGACTGCTGGTGTGGTTCTCCTTCCAGGGTATCACTTTCCCATTCCCCCATATGCAGCTCATGCCACCTAAAACAGAAGGAAAGACTGTCAGTGGTTGGGCTTCATATACCATTACTAGGACCAGTGGAAGATCAGGGTTGGTGATGCTTGGAAAAGAGACCTGATGGCCCTACCTCGGGCACAGCCAGGACTGATTCTGGAAAGTTAAAATTGAAACAGATTCTGTGTCAAGCTGCTCCTAGCAGAACGAGAGCAAAGAAAGATCATTCCCTTATTGCTTGAATATACCGCTTTCCAGGATGTCTGTATAACAACCACAACCACAACCACAACAAGAGATCCCTATATCCCCTCAATGAGAAAGCGGGTGATTCCAGAACTTGCCTTTCCAGTCTCTGCCCACAAGTTCCAAAGGCCAGGTCAGAAAGCCCACAGAGTGGAGTTCCTTTATGTAGCCAAGAGTATAGACTCTGGATTAGGGTTGCCAGACTTGCCAACGAAAAACGCAGGATGCCCATGCATTCTTGAATTTCAGAAGAACTACTTATAATTCTTTTTAGCATAAGTATGCCCCATGAGATATTTGGAATATACTTATCCTAAAGCAAAAATTAAAACAACAAATAAGCACCAATTTTTTAATCTGAAATTCAAATTGAATTCCTGGACTTTAAATGGCAAATCCACTGTCTTCCTTCACCAGGAAAAGCCCTCTTTCAGAATGGATTTATTTATTTGTTCGTGTGTTTGTCTCTTTTCTGCAGATACACTTTTCTAATTTTTTTTCTTTTTACGTGTATTTTGATATGTTATACATACATGGAGTAGAACTTATTCCTAATGTATTTAAATCCCAGTTCTGTCAAGTAATAGACTGGGGATTTCAGGTCCCACGTCCCAGGAATGGAGTTAACATTAAACATGTTTCACAGGGTAGATGTGAGGATAAAGGAGGCAAAGGTGCACAATGCTGAGAAATGCCTGTGGCCATGCTAGTTACATCTCAGGTTCACACGGATTCTTAGATATGATAAGTAGACCTAGGTGCATATAGTAATCCCACCTTTTCTACAGAGGATACATTCCAATACCACTGGAAACTGAAACCACAGATAGTACCAAGCCCTACATAAACTATAGTTTTTCCATCTGATAACTGAGATCTACTAAGTGACAAATGAGCAAATAGCACATACAGTGTCGATATGTTGGGCCAAAGGATGATTCATGTTCTGGGCCCAGTGAAATGGATCATAAGAGATGCCCTCATGCTCTCCAGCTTGGCACACAATTTAAAACACAGTTTTTTTTTTTTATTTCTGGAATTTTCCATCTAATAGTTTTAGATCTCAATTATCACAGGTAACCAAAACCATAGAAAGTGAATCCTCAGGTCAGGAAGAACTATAGTACTCTGATTTTAGACACTTTAGTGCAACCCCAGAAACTGAGCTCAATCTATCCAGAGGTAGGGATGAAAAGAGAGACAGTGCGGCCAGGAATGGGATGGCAGAACAACTCCAGACCAGCCTCCTCTGATTTTTGTGACGAGGCCCAGGCAGAGTTGAATCAAATCAGGTCTTGGAACCTGGTATGGGGCAGGGTCACAGACCTGACCCTCAGGTCTTATCTTTTCCTAGAAACACCCTGGTAGTCTGATCCTCCTAGGGGATGGCCTGGAAAACACTGCTGTGATATGATGGTGTCCACTGAAGGAAAGTCTCTGGGCAGAGCCAGTAAGTATGGCCTGAAAATAAAACCAGTGGGGACCCGTTCAGTCTCTTCAGGGTCCTTTACTGCAAGGATGGCCTGGGGTTCTTTGGAACTGTCTCCTAAAGCAGTTTGTGATTCAGTCAAGGAAAACCTGACCAGCCCAGAAGATGAGGAGTCCTGGCTCTTGGCTATAAGACCCTAAGAGGTCCCCCGATGACTATCGCAGAAGTTACTCATGTCTCTAAACATGCTCCTGTGGCTTGCTGATGGTCCAGAATCCAGAGATGCTGGTCCCAGACCTTCGTACTCTTGCCCCTGGTTGGCTCTACCATGTTGGCCAAAGTCTCAAAACATGCTGAGCCCTGCATTGTATGTCCTGACTTCAAAACTGAGGCAGGTGCACTTATTCTGCTAATTTGGTCTTTGTCAGAACCAACCGTGATAAATCCAGAGACAGCAAACTGAAGTACTATAAAAATAAAATTGTTAGATATCTCCCAATGGACTTTCTCTGCCAAGTGATTTCACACCTAGTAAATCCAATGCCATCCATAATGGTTTGTGTCCCCACTGCACACAAGACAGTAGCAAAGCTCTGAGGACCTGTCTTCCTGCCTAGGCCTCCTTGTTCTGAGTAGGACACCTGAACCCCAGTGCAAGGTGTCAGGAGTGCAAGAGCCGAGGTGGATGGGACAGAGGGGCAGAGCACATGTTGCCACCTGTTCACTGAACCCCTCAGGCCTGCCCCTGAGCCTTCAGGAAGCACTCTGCTTGTGGGAGGCAGGGGTGTCCCAGAATCCCACCTGTTCCCATTCCTTTCCTAGGATCTGAGCACTCCTGGAATAACATTCTTCGGACTAACCTGATAGGTAAAGGAGGAATATGCCTTACTTTCCTTTACGGACTTTATGTTTTACTACTTTGAGGTCTAATTATTTTTTTAAAAAAGAGGATTGGAGTGGGACAGTGTTCAATAATATAAAAAACGTTCCTCATTTAGACAGCATTTTCAAACCTCAGATTTTTTTGTATAATTGTCAACGTTTTTTGCAATGTCCCTGACCACCTAGACTCCCTTTAAAAAACTCAGATCATGTATTTGAAAAAAATAAAACAGACCTTGCACAATATCTGAAATGTATGACTTTAATGTACTAGTGATATTTTTTCTTATTACTTTGAAAAATGAATATATAAATCTATTTTTTAAAAATAAAATTCTCAAAAAAGAGCCCCCACTGAAGTCACTTTGTCATTTATACACATGGATTTAATGTAATTTTCAACCTTGTGCTGAGGTTCCACCAGCAAACACAGCCTTTGAACCCTGAAGGTGCAAACCATACCAGCTAGGAAGAGGGGAAGGGACAGGTGACTGCGCCAGGTGTCCTGTCACAGCCAGAGGTGCACTTGCCCTGTAACTCAGCAGCCAGACCCCTGTCCGCCCCCTTGAGCTTTACATAACTAAGATGGCTGCTGAAGAGAAGCAGTTCCCAGCATTCCTTGTGGAAGGAGCTAGAAAAATCTTAAAGAGAAGATCAGTTGCTTGGACCTTGATGGGACTTCCTGCAGAGAGATGGAGCTGGAGCATTTTTGAGCACAGATAGTAGCAGGAGCAAGTGACAGTGGGGACAGGGTGTTGAGCTCTACTCTCTGAAATTTGGGGGTGGCCCCTGTGGCTGAGCAAGTTAAAAAGGTTGATGGCCCCATCTGTCTGTGGTTTGTTGAGTCTTCAACAGTGCACAGGGTTTAAATTTAAATCATTTTCCAACCGTAAAATTGTGGAGATTTTATCTTAAACATAGATCATTGGTTATCATATGTAAAAGTTAACACCTCCCTTTTCTCTGCTTCCTTCCCTGTGGCACTTAATGACTCTCTGCATACTGCATGTTATGTTTAGTGCCATTTGCTCCTTCTCCACCCACGCCTGTGACCCTCAATGCACACACAGGATGTGGGGATTTTTGCTTTATTTTTATTTATTTATCTATTTATTTATTTCAGTATTGGGGAAAGTGGGGATTTTTGCTTCATTTTTATTTATCTATTTATTTATTCATTTCAGTATTGGGGATTTGAACCTAGGAGTGCTTCACCACTGAGCCATATTCCAAATCCTTTTTATTTTGATTTGTATTTTTACTTGCAGACAGGGTTTCTCTAAATTGCTCAGGGCCTCGCCAATTTGCTGAGGCTGGCTTTGAACCTGCGACTTGCCTCAGCCGCCAGAGTTGCTGGAATTACAGGCATGCGCCACTACTGTGCCCAGCTGCTTCCGTTTCTTATGTATTCTAAACGGCCAGTGTTTGGCACATTGAGGATTTGTGAGCATTTTTATGAATGGGGGAGGAGCAGGCACTGATGGGTCCCACACCAACCCCCATCCTGAAGTAGGGGGGTAGGTCTGCAGGACCGGTGGTGGCCAGCCCTGAAGCCCTGGTTCACCTTGGTCACATCCTCAGACCAAGTCAGACCCCGACAAAACCCTTCAGGCTGAGAATAGATCCTCCCCACCGGATTCCGTGTCAAGAGGCTTTGGCATTTGTCGTGGTCAGACTTAAGGGAGAAGCTGCGCTTGGCGCCGGCGGTGCCCGAGACGTGGGGCTCCAGTTCAAGTCCCTAAGCACAGTCGTGGGATTAATCGCCCAGCCCGGTTGGCCACGCTGGGCAGGCGTCCTGGCCTCACCTAGACTGATCAGCCTCGGGTTACCAGGATCCCCGGAGCGGGGAGGGGAAGGTGTCGCCACAAGAGGGCGCCGGAGCCCGGCCGCTGCGATAGGTCAGTCAGCTGCGCCTGGATTCGGGACTTGGAGGTGTCTGGACCAAGTGAAGGCCTTGGAGTGGACAAGGACTGCCTTCTTCGCTAGATCGTTAGTCTTTTAAGGGCAGGGACCAAGTCAGTGGGGTTTCCGACTCGAAGTTAAGTGGGCTAGGCTGAGGTGAGTGAATGAATGAATTCTGTCCCACGAAACATTTAACTGAGAGCCAAAGTGTGTGTGTGTGTGTGTGTGTGTGTGTGTGTGTGTGTGTGTGTGTGTTGGGGGGTGCAGAAGACACTCATTTCTACCGCTAGATTCCCAGAACCCTGGCAGCCCCCCTGTGGACCCAACAGCGCTTCCCCTACACGCACTCACCTGCGCGTCCTTGTTGTGCAAAGGGAGCCTCCTTACCAGGTCCCTCGGGCCCCGCCCACTGCCAGATGGCCAGGAGTCCAGTATTCCCCAGGGTCAGAGGTCTGACCATAGGGCGCTCCACCTCTCCGCGCCGAGAGCCAACCCACCTCACTGGCTGGCACTCTGAGAAAGGAACAAAAGAGGTGGCCGGTGTTACCTGGCTCAAAGGAAGGCCCCGAGGATGCTCTCCTCCCTCCAGCGCCGCCTGGACCGCCTCCCTGTACCCTTTCCCTACTTGGCTGGGGCTGTCACTGGGTGTTCAGGCATGGCGACCTACTTGGAGGGCTGGACACAGCCAAGGGACAGATTTGTAGGTGAAGTTCTCTGGACCCGAACGGCCACCGCCAAGAGCACTGTCCTAAGAAGCAGAGGAGGGTGGGAGTTCTTTCATGGCTTTGGGTCGCGTTGGGTTTTCATTAGGGAGAGGCAGGAAATACTTAAATTTTAAAAATTGTTTCCAGCTTCCATTAATTGAGCATTGACTATGTGTCAGACATGATGATGAGGACCTCGCAGTGGGGCGGGGGATTCTCATTCAGTTTCCCTAGTTCCATGTTGCGGGTTGGAAACTGATCATCCGCTTCCCCAGTCGAGCGAACAGAGGTGCAAAGGGCTACATAAATTCACGTTCACCGAGAGCCCCGGAGTGAACTGTTTTGTTTCCTTTGTTCGCAGCCAACACGGTTAGAACCTCACAGGTGGGGCACAGAGTCTGGGTGAGCAAAGGCCTTGGCTTCGAATTCGTATGGCTCTGACCGGTTGCAGAGCAGAGGGGCTGGGGTGAGCGCTCTCAGAGAACAGGTAGCTCTGGGCCGCCCTGGAAAGCCGCTGCGGCACCGCCGGCTCTCACCCCCAAAACCAAGTGGTTTGTTTTTTTATTCGTTCTCACTTAGAACCCGCCATAGAAAGGCAAGGTCTCGCAGCTTTCCCAAGATCTCCCACTTTCTCTCAGTCTCTCCATCTGCATAATGGGAATGCGCGGCTGGGAGCCTCTTTGCAGGGATGGGGCGCCAAGCAGGACCCAGCGGGGCCTGAGATGATCAAAGGCCAGGGCACACTACGGTCCCAGCAGCACCATTGGGCAGAGGAGGGGCGGGAGGGTGGGGACAGGAGGAACCGCAACTCTGAAGAGGGACGCTCGTCAGAGACCCCCGCCACCGCCAGGATTAGGCTCCAGGCCCGCCCCTTGCTGAACGCAATGCCCCGCCCAGGGTGGCTTTCGCCTCTAAAGCGCCGGGCGAGCGCCTCCAGCCGCCGCACTTTCACTCTCCGTCCGCCGCTACACCCGCTCTGTGTCTGGCCCCTGTGCGTCCCCTGCCACCCGAGCGCCCTCCGGTCCCCGCCATGGACACCAAAGTCGTCGCCGTCCTGGCCCTAGTGCTGGCTGCGCTCTGTCTCAGCGATGGTGAGTGCGCTCAGCGGCCAAGGCCGGGGTCGGGCTCTGGACTCTGGGGTTCCCGCTCCGTGAAGGTCGGTAGTTTTTTCTTGCCTGCGCCCGCGCGTCCCTGGGCGAACCTAGTTCCCGCCGCTTGGCAAAGGGGAACAGGAGACAGCTCACTTTGCATGCTCACCCCCTTAGGACGAGTGCCAGGTCCTAAGCCCCAAGCATCGCACCGAGGCTTTGCTTTGCGCTGGGCAAAAAGCGGCCGCCGGACTTCAGCGGGCTGCAGAGTTAGGTCGGGCAGGATCACTGGGGAACTGGGCAAGAGCAAGCTGTTGGCGCGTGCAGAACTGGCGCTGGAGTGCGCGGGTTTAGGGAGCGGCGTCTCCAGATACTGGCCCTGGGAGCCTGCCCTCCTTCCCCCAGCTAGTGCCTTTGGGCAACGAGGTCGGTTCCAGCAGCAAAAGGGCTCCAAATCCCGCTGTGCGTGGTGTGAGAGACCAGACGGTGCCTGCAGGAGAGACGTCTTTGCACAGCCAGTTAAGTGTCCCGAAGGACTTATCTTGGCTGTGAGGTGGGGTGCAGCAGTGTTGCATCCACTGCAAGTGAAGTGGGTCCTCTTCCCGCACCCTCGCGGGGCTCCCTGCCAGGGCGGGCTGGCGGCCCAGAGCAGCTGCCCCTCTCGCGCTTCTGCACAGCTCGACTGTCCGCATCGACGCGGACCTGGGCAGCGTCTACCTACTGCCTCCAGGACTTCCTGGGGTCAGGAGAGAGAGGCCTGCCGGCCGTCCAGGCCATGCACTCTCGTCCTCACCCATCCCCCCAAACACACCTGCAGACTGGCGCCTTTGTCGCCGGTCAGCCCAGCACTCTGCTTCGGAATAGGAGCTGCAGCACCGTTCAATCGCCACGGCCTTGGGCCGCTGGGAATGGAGGTGTCCCGTTTCACTGGGAGAGCCCCCCTCCCTCCTTTGACTCTGCGCTGTTAGAGGCCACCGCTGCTGCAAACCAAAATAAAGTGTTGCCTCTGAGCACAAAACAAAACTCTCGTCAGTCACGCCGCTCTCCTTCCTTGGCTGCGAAGTTTTCCGAAAAGGGTTGAAGGACATTCTGAGTGTTCATAGTGCCACCGCGGTCTGTGTGGTACCCGGCGCTAGACTGGCTTCTCACCCGACTGTGGACAATCAGTCGCTGAGGGTGTGAGTCTGGCGAGCGCACCGCTGAGCCTGGCGTGAGAGGCCGGGTCACTGTTGGGAAGTGCACGGGAAGTGTTGCCTGTCCGAGTTGAAGAGATCCTAGGCTGCCTGCAATATTGGATTTTTTACTTTGCTAAAAAAGTATCGCAGTCTACGTCTTCATACCGACCGCCCTCCGTCTCAGGACGTTCATTCAGTCTGGGCCTTAATGATGGAGCGATCTGGTGAGGGTGGAAGTATCATAGCCCGCCTTTCATAGTCACCCTTGGAGTGGAGGGGGCTTTGAGAAGTTCCCAGGGACCCAGGTCCTTGAGTCCTGGGTGCAGCTGACCTGAGGGAAGCACAGAGGAAATCAAGTGCCTCATACACAGACAACTCCTGATCTTGGGAAGATTAGGTTGCTCGCCACTCAGAGTTGCCCTCTTGGCAGCCAAGTGGCCAGGTCAGTGTCAAGTGTTGCAGCCAGGTCCAATTTCTCCTTGTGTGCATAACCAGAATGACTTTTTTTTCCTTTACCTCCAAGTATCTATGTGCCCTGCAGGGTCCCAAAGGTACACTGCCTAGAGATCTCTACTAGGGCTTCTACCCTCCTCTTATTGGCTGACCGGGTCAAGCAACTGGGGAACCTGGGCTTCCTGAGGTGGGCCCAATTCTCAGTCCTGCTTGAAGGAGCTGGCCGGGGCTCTTGTCTCTGCATTAGAGTGGAATACTCTCTGGAAACTGCTCTGGGAGCTAAGCTCACTAGTTTCCAAATTCAGGTGACACTGAAGCTGGTAAGGACTTTTACTTTTACATGGATTCACAGGTAGAATAGTTGGAAAATTTAGTAATAGTGACAAAAAAAAAAAAAACTGGAGAAAAGGACACAAGTTTGAACCAGCATCGAGTTTTCCCATTAAGAACACCTGGGAGCAGCTCTATCACTTTAAAAGCCTGGGAGCTCCATTGCTTTAAAAACCTGTTGAAACTCCCTGCTTGACAGACAGACAGTGGGGTCCTGAGGGTAGGAATAAGAATTGCCTTTGAAGGAAATGGATAATCCCAAGGGGGTAGCAGGGGTGGGGTGGGGGGAGGGGGGAGAAAGAGAAAAAGCCTGTGTTTTGAGCACAGAATCAGCTCTGATTTCTGGCCTGATATCCACTGGTTGGAGGTGCCAGAAAACTTGTGGGGAGGTGGGAGAGAAGCAGCCCTCAGTCATCCCAGTGCTGCTGCTGCCGCTGCTGTAGCCTGGCACTTGGCGCTGTGTCTCTTTAAGCTCACTGTTGCCCTGGGGTTGGGGCTTGTCCTGCCTCACTACCAGGCTCCAGCCCCCATGCAACTCAGAAGGACCCAAGAGAAATGCGGAGAAAGTGGGAAAGTCAGAGCCAGCACTCAGGGACCTTCGGCCCCAGCCTGTCAGGTCCCATTCTCTGGGTCACTTTCCCAGGTGATCTGATTACAGGGCAGCACTGACTTCCCCTGCAGGGACCTGTACAGTTGCTAGAAGCAGCCCAGTGTTGGCGGTTTTCTGTGTCTTGATGCTAGGTTTTCTCCTCATGGTTTTCAGGTTTGGTCCTGGCAGTTGGAGGGGGTCTGCTTTCCCCCTGACTTGGTGACTAAGTACACTGCTATTCCCAGGCCACAGCATCCCTCAGCTGAAGGTAGCCTATAGAAAACATAAGCCCCTCGTGCACAAGACTTGACCCACTTTCACAGCTATTTCCCAAAGGTACAGTTTCTAAACACCCTGAGGCCTCCTGGAACCCTAAACAGGCAAACAAAAACCTAAAATCTCTGAACTGAATATTCTCAGACATACATGGAATCCTGGATGAAAATATCCACAAATTCAAATAATTTGGGACATTAAGCAGGGCCTGGAAAAATCTTCAGGATAAAAGAAAAAATAAATAAATCCCATCCCCCTAGGGCTTGCAATTCTAGACTTAAAGGGTGAGACTTAAAGGGTTCCGTTCAGCAGGAGCCCCTTGCTAATTTACACTAATGAGTGTCAATTATGGCATTTTGCGAATTGGTGAATTGGCAAACAAAGACTGTAATAGGATCCAGGAGACTGTCATCCCTGCACGGGCAAGAAAAGCCACATTTGACGCCAGCCTTTGGGGAAGTACTAGGGAGAAGGTAAGCGCTGAGCCTGTGCTCTGAGGACGCCCAGGTAGGATCCCAGCTGAGATTCTTTTGTGGTTTTCAGGGCTTAAGGGATGTGACAAGGGAGAACTGCAGATGGGGAGGGCAGCATTCCCCTGAGCTTTGCAGTTCTTGACCAGAAGGTTGTGCCAGAGGGGGAGGGGAGGAAGCTTTGAGCTTTATTCCTCCCCTTCCCTGAAATAGTCTTTCTCTACTAGGAGCCCTGGATAAGTTTGCTTTGCTCTGAAAAACTGGAAATCTCAGTACCTTTGACTGAAACCGTTATCTCCTGTAATTCCTACCTTTATCCTCAGACACCTTGAGCAGGTGTCTTTTCCTTTAATCTCCTTATTCCCCTAGGGTCCAGCTCTCCCAGGTGCTTTTGCTCCCTTGCACTGTAGAAGCTGATCAAGAACCTGCCTAGAACTCAGTACTGCCTCATGAGATGGGTTTTGCCAGAGTGCCTTGTAATGTGTAATTCATCATATTGCTCTTGATTCTGCACCTGCTTTCATCCCACCATCTCCTCCCTTAGATCCCAGTAATGCCTGGCAAGGTAACAAGGGGATTTGTTCTCCTTACATCTTCTAGGAAAACCAGTGAGCCTGAGCTACAGATGTCCATGCCGATTCTTTGAAAGCCACGTTGCCAGAGCCAATGTCAAGCATCTCAAAATTCTCAACACTCCAAATTGCGCCCTCCAGATTGTGTAAGTCTTGAATATCATCCTCCAGTGATTTTGCATCTAATTGGTATAGCATAGAAAAGACAGATGCTGGGCATCCAGCCTTGAACTTGGTGTAATTAGCGACAACTACCTTTACTATGAGGACTTTGAAAATACCATCAGATGTGAGCTTTGAAAGCCACTCTTGTCCTTGGCAACCTACTGGGCTCATAGTTGTTCTAGTTTCACTTTTCAAACTTCCTCCTTTCTGGCACAGCACAACTGACTGCCTCTTGCCTGGAGAAACTATGGACTTCACCATGGGTTTGACCAAAGCCCGGTAAATTAGCCAGCCCTTTGCTAGTAATGGTTCTATTTGTTTGATCAACTTCAGGGCCTTGAATTAATCCTTTCTCATAGGAAAAGATCACAAGACTCAAATTCAGTTGAAATCACCTTTAATCATTTTGTGAAGCCTCAAAATTTTCAGCTCATTTAACTGCATTTTTTTTTTCTCAAGTCCAACCTATGAGTTTTATTTGTTTGTTTGTCCTTGCTGGTTCCCCACCCACTACTTTGGTGTTGATGGCAACTGACAACATTTGATTTCATTCATATGACAAATAATAAAACTCAAAATCACACATCTGTAGGGCACAAAGATCTTGCCTGGTACAGAAGAAAGCCACATGTCTAGGAATCCATTGCTTGGCTCTCCTGCCCTTTTGTAATCCTGTGTCTCTATCTGGGGAAATGAGGGCTAGGAATTCCTTAGGGACTATTTGTTTTCTCAAAAGTCCCAGTGCTAAAAGTGGGGTAAGGACACAGCACTTAAAACAAAAGCTGCAACTTCCCAGATTTTTCCACTCAACATCAACTGTTTTAGATTTGATTTTCTTCATCTTTCTTCTTTTTCTAGCCTTTGCTGCTTTGACTGTGTTTGTCATTTACAGCATGTGTTAGGGTCATAAAAGATGGATACTTTTTCATTACTTGCTTGTGGAAAAAAATATTATATCTCTTATGAAGGGTATTTTGGAGATAGTGGATTTACCTACCTTTGCAGCAAAGATGTGTAGCACTTGCGTGTGAACATCCCTTGTAGTTGAAGAAGTCAAATACAATTCTCAGATCTGGGCAAACACTAAATTAATAAATGGCTGTTTGGAGGAGATTCACAAGCTAAGCAATTCACAGTCTGATTTGCTGCAAGCCACACCCCTCCTTTGCAAACTTGTTCAATTCATGGGCAAACTATTTGAAGACTCAGTGACTGTCCCTAAGCCACTGCCCTGGAGCAGGGGTGTTAGGAGAGTGTCCTCACCTAAGTCTTTATGAAGAGGGCTCCAGAGAGAAATCCAACTCCTCCCCAGGATTTTTCATATGTGGAAGCTTTGAGTGGAGCTGAGAAATGGAAAGTTCGCCAACTTCTAAAAAATAAATGAAGGCTAGGGGTATAGCTCAATGGTAGTGCAAAGCCCTGGGTTTGATCCCCAGCACTGAAAAAAAGAAAAAAGAATAAGACCATGAAATATTCAGTGAACTTGTAAAGTAAGCCTGCACTGTTCCTCCCCAATCTGCATATCCCTCCTCTCACAGGACTGCCCTCACCCCACAGACTATTGTAGTCCTCCTACAGGGCTACCCGAAGTCTGTTCCATGTGCTATCAAGATGCTCCATTAAAATAAAAATCTGCTTCTGTCAACCTCTAGTCTCCTCAAAAGTTTCCATAAACTTCCAAATGAAGTCCCCACTCCTTTGCCCCTTACATCTGGCCACAAGTCCTTCAGCATCCTCTCCACCACGTCTTCTATACAACTTTGACCCATTTGGTGTATTTGCTGTTGTTTTCCACTTCTGCTTTCTTCACTTACCAGGCTCCTACTTACCTTTCAAAGACCAACTCAAATGTTCCCTACTGTGAATTCTCCCTGGACACCCTTGTAAAGAGTTTTTTCACGTTTCTCTCTCTTTGCTATGGAACCTTCCATACTGCTAACATTGTATTTTCCCCAGAACATCTTGAGCTGCTCTCCAACCTCAGCCACAGAGCATCCAGGCCCTTCAAGGAGGGTCCGAAATTGGGTGACTGAGCACACATGTGAAGTGCAGCAATGCCTTCTTCCATTCAACTGTATCCTGTGTCCTCTTCTGTTTTGGCAGTGCAAGGCTGAAGAGCAACAACAGACAAGTGTGCATCGATCCGAAATTAAAGTGGATTCAGGAATACCTGGAGAAAGCTTTAAACAAGTAAGCACAACAGCCAGAAGGACTTTCCACTAGACCCACTTGAGGAAGGCTAAAACCTGTGTGGGATAAAAGGGCAGAGTTGGTGGGAGGTGGGCCTGAACCCCCAGAGGAGGTGAGCCTGTGAGGCAGCATTGATCTGGGGTTAGGCCTGAGGTTTGCCAGCATATAGACACTGCATTTAGAGCATATGGTACGATATTGCAGCTTGTATTCATCCTGGAGCTTTTATAATGGGTTTGTCTAAGAAATTGTATTATCCCAACCAGTCAGCTCCCTCATGATCATCACACTCATCATCATTCTCATTATCACTTTTTTAAACCAGTGATTACTTCAAAATCTGTATTTGGTTTGTTTTGGAGTTCTTCTTCTCCTCCCCTGGGGCCTCTGGGCACAGTTGGGTGACGGCTTCACAGGGAGTTCGAGAGTTTCCTTCCTGCCAATGACTGAGGCCGGAGGAAGAATAAAGGACACTCCTACAGGGTGCCCCTCCAAAGATGCCTCTGTGTGGCTCTCTCACACAGTAGGGCCAGGCAGAAGCCACTGCCTTCACCTGATTGGACCTGGGGGCTCCACCTAGAAGCCACTGTCACTGGGGACTGTGCGTAGAGACCCCCTCCTGGCCATTCCTGCCTTCTTCCGGCCTCCAAAAGCATGCTGCATCTTGCTTCTGCTTCTCATTTCTGGAGCCTGATCAATGCCACACTGGCAGGGAGGAGGGTGATCAGTGGGCTCCCATCCTGCCTCACTCTCCTCTCTTTGCCTCCCTGCCAACTTGGACCTTCTGAGATCCCACTTTAGCCTCCTCCAGAATGGAACCAACCCCCTCCTGGAGGATGTGAAATCCTGCCCCCATTTTCCCGCAAAAGACAAGTCTTTGCAAAATTTTAATAAATGCAATTTTAAATCTGAGAGCTTGATTTAAAGAATTTGGTTTCTCTGATTGCCTCTAAAGCCTATGTATATGATGGCAATGCTAAAAACTCTGAGGTTCATGAAATCAAATAAAAAAAAAAAAGAATAACCTTGCCACAAAACAGTCCTCCTGTTTCAATCAGAAATGTGGGCAAGATGAAATTTCTGTGCATAAATGTGATCCACAGATGGTCCTAGTGGTATTTGTAACTTTTTGCAAGGCAATTTTTATATATATTTTTGTGCACATTTTTTTACATTTCTTTAGAAGACAAGTGTATTTCAGGATATATTTGTAGTTGAACAATTCATATATTTGAAGTGGAGCCATATGAATGTCAGTAGGTGACCTTTATGATTATATACTACTGGCAATTTGTAAAGAAATATATATGATATATAAATGTTATTACAACGTTTCAATGTTAGCCACAGTGTATTTTTTCACTTGTACTGAAATTGTATCAAATGTGACATTATATGCACTAGCAATAAAATGCTAATTGTTTTCATGGGTATAAACCTCCTACCGTATGTGGGAATTTATTTACCTGAAATAAAATTCATTAGTTGTCAGAGATGAGCCCATAAACATTTCTGAGGATTATTTTAAAGAGCTGGCCTGCTGGTCAGGTGCTGTAGATCCCTTCTGCAGAGTCCATGTGTGAGTGACACTGCATGGAAGTTTTTCTCACGAGCAGATTAAAGCTGCAGCTCAAGTTTTTGTGTCTTTTTTTTAACCCAATGAAGTAGAGTGCTAGTTTTCTGACGAATAATATTTGACTCACTAATTCCTCTTCCCCTCCCTCCTCCTCCTCCTCCTCAGTTCTCCTAACACCCTCATGTAATCCCCAGAGACTCAATCCTAGTAATATCAAGCTATCCCATTTTCCCATGTAAAAATCCCATGACTCCAGGCCATGGTTAATATCAGGCTCTCACAAGAACAGGTGGCCTCACCCCATAAATCATTAAATACCATTCAGCTTGAATCATTTTAATGTGACAGTCACGAGCCAGTTGCTCTAATGAAATCCTGCTAACCAGCTCTCTCCCTTGCTCTCCAGAACAATCCCAGTCATTCCCTGGGGGGTGTTCCCCAGCACCCAGAAAGGAGAAGGTGAGATCAGGCTGCCTTCTTTCTCTTCTGAAAGGTCACCTGAACTCTGGGCCTCCAATCTCCAAAACATTATTTGATTTGAAATGCAGAGATTTTTATTTTATATTAAGAGGAAGCAAACAGACTTCAACTCTGCCTTGAGAAAGAAGGAAGCCTGATGAGCGGCAGGGAGGGTTGAGAGAGACCAACTGCTGGTCCTGGGCATCCTTCCACGCCCTCTGGGTGTGGATTCCTTGTCACCAGTGAGAGCCTCAGGGGGTTGTAAGAACCAGGCTTGTCCTATTGGCTATTGCTGTAACTATTTCAAAAGTATTATGCGGAAGCCCATTTAACCCGTTTGTTTGAATAGGGGAAAATGTCTAATTTATTTTAATGAATTACCTATGAATAGCACTTTGCTCAGGGGCCTCCAGGCCTGAGACTACAGAGTTAAACAGAAGCATGAGCCTGTGTTAAATATTGTGCAGACTGAGACAAACTCCTGTGTATTTCAACATGATTAATGGTTCTACTAATTTTATCTAAGGGGGCGCAGAGAAGAAAAAGTGGGGAAAAAAGAAAAGATAGGAAAAAAGAAGCGACAGAAGAAGAGAAAGGCTGCTCAGAAAAGGAAAAACTAGTTATCTGCCACCTCCAGATGGACCGCAGTATACTCTGCTCTCCGCGCTTTGTAAATTTGCTCTAACCCTGCTCCAGGGCAGACCCGAGGTGCACTGGGCAGGAGCTCAGACTTGGTGGGGGAGCAGCGCTTTGCCGCCCTGGTGGCCACACCAGTTTCTGTATTTATGTGCTTTTTAAGGCCCTTCTTGGTCTGCTAAGTTATGAAGAAAATAGTTGTTGAGAGACTGGGGTAGGGAGCTGCGCCGTGGAGCTTGTGTGCTCAGGACCTTCCTGGCCTGGCCCAGGTCTCCAGCATCACCCTGGCTGCTGAGCCCTCCGGCTGGAACTCCCACAGCTCCACACACTTGCGGTCTGCAGTCCTGTTGAGACCAGGGGGTGTCCACCTGGCCAGTGCCATGGCAGCCTGGTAGTCCAGCAGAGGTGCCCTCCCCAGGAGGAGTGTGTGTCTTATGCCTAGTCTTCCCCACAGCCGAGCTGTCCCTTTCAACCTTCCCAGGACAGTCGATGACTGACTTGCTCTTAGCCCCAGCCGGAGCTTTTCCCAAGCACCTGTTGCCTGGCGCTCCACCACTCTGTGACCAGGGAAGGGACTTCTTCAGCCCCTCCTTCCTCCCTCATCTGTGTGCGCAGGCTTACCTCACACAAGCGGGTTGCTGCAGACTGGGGTGAGCAGGAGGGAATGCTGCATTCCTGGAGAACAGATGTGAAATGCTTCTCAGGGAGTCTCATCTTCAGGCAGTTCACTTTAAAGTCTTTAAACGGGTTTCCCACGTGGAGGACAGATGTGTCTGGAACTGTGTGAAGGGCCTGCAGCCTTGGAGACTCCTATCTTGTCCCTTCCCCACTTTTTCTGGGAAGGTCTCTATGAAGGTATGCCATCCAGGCTCCAGGGCTCTGCTGCCTCATTCACAGGAAATATCTGCTATACCAAATATGGTTTAATTTCTAGAACTTTCCTCCACCCTACTCTCCCTCCCCTATTGATTGATATCTCAGATATTTTTTCCAAGTCTCTAATTTGGACTGGAAGGATGGGGACCACAAGAGAGGGCAAAGCCCCAATTTCAGTAGTACTTTGAAAAAGAACACCTTGAATTCCTCAACCCTTCTCCTCACAGAGATGTGTGCACACTCATACACACATACACACACACACACACACCCTGGTCATAATATCAATAAATTAATACAGAAAGAAGTGGTTGGAACATGGAGCACTTCAGGAGACAACCACCCAACAAGGTCCCTATGATCAGACACTCCTGGGTCCCTGGGTGCTGTGCACAGTGTGTCTTCATGTGCTGCCTTATGGGTCCAGCACTACGCAAGAAGAGTCCACTTTCCTCACAGCCTGAATATCTTGTCAGAGCACTGCAGGAAAGACCTTGCATTTCCCACTGCCATATTTTTAATCTGGATAGCTCTCCCAGCCCACTGCCCTCTCACCAGTTGAGGACATATGCCTGAGCCTGTGGGTGTGCAGGGATGTCCTCCTCCTCCTGCCCTCTCCATCTCTTCAGGCATCTGTCTGTTGGCTGGGCTGCTCAGGACTGCCATCCTCTCTGTGGAAGCCAGCTTAGGTGTGGTCTGTGGAACCTTGGCTGGGGAATTCCCACTGTTACAAAAGGAACCCAGAAGGTCAGACCTGTGCCCCAGACAGCAGCTCTGTGTCTCGAGAGTGGTGACTAGGGTACCCTTGTTGCCTTCTGGCAGCTGAGGGCCAAGTTAAGGCTGCCCTGGGACTGGGCACCTGGGATGCCACCTCCAACCCACTCCACTCATGGGGGAGCCATTGCTGTGGGGACTAAAAGTGGGTACCATGTTAACAAACACAAGCAAGCACCATTGGTCTTTATGTGACTCCAGGGGGCCTCTTTGTGTCTCATAAGAGGTCTCTGAAGCTCTTACAAGGGGCAGGCCCCAGCCTGCTGAAGACAGAGTCATGATGGAAGAGCCGAAAACCCTATCCTGGATTCCGTGACAGGTTGAAACTAAGAATTGCCAGCGTGAATTGGCAGCCAGGTGAGAGGTGTGGGTCACTGTACACTGCCCAGCAAAGGTGATTCCTGAAAGGTCCCACTGCCCCGGACCTACCCCTGGCTACCTGAGGCCACTGGGATTGGCGTGGCAGAGAGCTCTCAAGAATGAATGGGTGGTTGGTGAAAGCCATGGGATGTGCCTCTTCTCAGGAAACTCTGAGACCTGGGGATGCCTAGTGGCATAGAGCACCTGTCATTGCTCCAGTGGATGTGTGACTTCAGCATAAGTCCTGTTGCCCTTGGGCAAGGATGCTGCAGCTCTGATGTTTGTAAGGTTAAGGCAGTGTAATCTGTCTGTCATGTATTCTTGTGCCATGCCTCCCTGTGCCATTGTGCATCTTCCAAACCCTGTGCTTGCTGCAACCATCTGTCTCTCTGCTTCCCACCTTATGTCTGATTCCTCTGCTTCAACCCTGGCCTTGTTTTTCCCTGCTGTCTCAGGCCTCTGATGAAAGACACTCGGCCATGATTTGGAAGTAAGAATTAAGGGCCCCATGGCTTCTGGCAGGCAGCCGCCTGCTGGAGTAGGGCTCAGAGTCCCAGGCACACTGGGGAACCCTCCTTAATGGTGTCTCCTCTGTTCTTGTTAACAGGAGGCTCAAGATGTGAGAGGTGGGTCAGACGCCTGAGGAAACCTTACAGAAGGAGCCCAGGTCTGAAGTCAGTGTTAGGGAAGGGCCTACAGCCACTTCCCCTGCTCCTGGGCAGGGCTGAACGCATTTCCAAGGGCCTGTTTTGCACAGTCTGCTTTACTTTCACCATTTGATTATGTAGCAAACGTACATGGTGTTTATTTTTCATTAGTTTGATTATCCCATATCATTGGTGACTGATAGCAACTTAGGCTAAGGCCATTATGTTATTTGCTTATTATAGTATCTTTCCCAAGGAGCCCCCCTCCTCTGATTAGGGGTTCCTGAGTTTTGTATCTCTCTAAACTGAGACAGGAGGCTCCCTCCCTTTCCAAATGGGAGCCAGCAGGGTTCTGCCTCCTCCCTGAGGATGGCAGGGCTTCCCTGGGCTGAGGCAGGAATGTGAGGCCAGGGCAGAGTGAGACCCACCCCTCATCCCGTGCTCTCCTCCACATCCCATCATGTTCTCATCATTCTTTCTCTCATCCATCATCATGTCTCCAAGACTGTCTCCATGATCCTGAAAATGGACTCTCTCAAGATGAAAGCTCTCACTGAAACTGGGCACCAAGAAGGAAAGCAAAATACCTGGTGTTACCTGAAAACACTGTGCACATCTATGTCTTGTTTGGAATATTGTCCATTGTCCAGTTCTGCTTTGTTCAAAGCCAATGTCCTCATCCGTGACCAACATCCTAGTGCATGCACTGTCCCTTCCTCCTGTGCAAAGGCTGAGTGTCAGGAGGTGCCCCCTCAGCCCCTGTGAACAGCTCCTGATTAAGGTTGTGATCAAAGTGAACAGCCTGGTTTCCCCACTGGTCACAAAACCAGGAGGATCAGCAGACAGAGCCCATAGGAATGTTTGCAGCACTGATCTCTGAGGATTGCTTACCCTCAATGTCTCTATAGTTGTTGATATCTTAAAACTGCAGAGTTTTGTCCTTCTGGTGACAATCAGCATTGTTCTGGGAATAACAAGGAAAAATGTTCTCAATTTCTATTATTATTTTTAAAATGCAAATTATAAAATAACCGTAGATATGAAAATCCCTTCCCAATTAAAATCTAATTGTCTTCTTCACCATTTGGCAATGCCTTCATGTCGTACCTTACCCTGGACTTCCCTCCTGGCACATGTTAATATGTGCTTCCAGGATGTACAGCAGGGCATTCCTCTAAGAAAATAGAACAAAATTCCTGACACTTGGGATTTTCCCTTTAAGAGCAGTCTGTAGATTCACATTAAACTGCTTTAAAATGTAAGCACTTGAGGTTTTTTGTATGTTTTGTTTTCATTCAGTCTCACTAATACTTTTATCTTTTGGATGAAGACTCCAGTGAGACACTTCAATGAAGAAGATGGAAAAATGAGGCGTAAAGCAAGGAAAGTTATCAGTTGACAGGACACTGTATGTAACTTGGAAAAAGGAAGTTAAAAAGAAACTTCACTTGTGGGTGTTTTGAGCTTTCATAATCTGTAAAGTAGTTAGTAATGTGTGTCAGGCATTTCTATAAATATTCTTTTAAACTAGCTCTTCATAGAAGAACTAAATCCATCCATCAAAAATTTCCCCCAATTCAAACAAAAATTAAAATTCTCAAACAAAAATTAAAATTCTCAAACCAGTTATGTTATACTGGACAAAAATGAAGTCTAGGAGATCTTCATTAATTGTAAGAATACAGAACTAATTTCAAAATCCTCTTTTGCAATTAGCCCATCACTACAGGGCTTCTGAATGATTACATGAAATAATTGAATGTCCAGTGGGACAATAATTTTCCAGATAATTCAAGATAGTCCTCATGGAAAATTTAGAAGCATCTTGCCTCTGGTATCCAGGAACCAGGACAATTAAATCTCTTGTTTCCAAAGAAACAAGCTTGACTCTAAATCTCAACTATAGTCAAGTAAGGAATCATTTGTTTCTTCTCCATAGGGAGAGAAATAGATAAGAGTAGAAACTCCAGGAAGACAACAGTTCTCTATTAACAGTGAGCTCCTAAATGGAGACTGCCTGACTGAAGGAAATATGCATTTAAATGGCCGATTTGCAAAGGAAACTTCTCTCCCCATCCTAATCCTACTTTTGCTTTCAAAATACAAGTCAAATGCATCACTGAGCTGTTGACTAGGGACACCCAGCAGTCCCTCCTGGTCCTGGTGCTGCCTATACACTGACATTCCCTTGGGCTCCATGCAACCTCCTGGATTGTCCTTCACACCTGACACTAGCCTTTGCATCAGGGCTGGGAAGCTGGGCTGGGAGCTCACAGATGTGCTGTGTGTCCAAATCCAAATCTGTGCCATGTGTTGTTTGCACTGTTGTTTGTCGCCCTCTGGCCAAGGCACTGAGACACTAGCGAGGAGGTGCAGGAGGGCCCTCTGCTTGTCACCAGAGAACACCTCCTAAGAAAGTTGGTTCAGTTTTGAGCAGAGGGTCTGCATTGCAAAAGGTTTGCAGTCTCCCCTGGGGGATATCCAGAGACCTAAAGCTTTCCCTTGCATCCCATTAATCCTTCCATGGTGTGATTTTTCTCTCTGGAATTATCACTGGGCTCCCCAGCTGGGAGTTGATTACCTTCCCCAAGTTAGTGCACCCTTTTAAAATTTGGGGGCCCTAATCCCTCTGCACAGTTCTCCATATCCACTCTGAGGGACCCCCCATTCCTGGAAATGCTGCCTAGAAATCTCCAAATCCCTTAAGCAAACCGCTGACAAAACCAACTTCGCCAGGCTCTCAGTCTTTGAGCAGTGATGGGTTCAGTGTTAAATGTGATAAATACTGTATTTTATATTGTTTAAATTGCATCTCCCAGATAATGTGAAAATGGTCCTGGAGAAGGCAGCTTCCTGTATGCAGTGTGTGCTTTTTTTTTTTTTTTTTTTTTAAATAAGTAACAACTCTTTGAGAAACAACAATTTCTACTTTGAAGTCGTATCAATGGAAAAGATGTACCTGCACTTACAATTTTTCTAATAAAGATCTGTATTCAAATGTAGTCACTGTATTCAAAAAGAATTTGAAATGAGCATTAATGCATAAAATTTTTCAGACTCAGTTTTTCTTCCTCAAACCCAGCCACTGGCTGCAGTGGTTAGTGAGAACAGGCCATTCTTGTACTCACAGGCAAGAATTCTGGGGTCACAATTGCCACTCCTGACCCTTAGCAGAGTAAAGGTACTGCCTTTACTCTAGGTTTTGCTGGGATCCGTCCTTAAAGGCAAACTAGTCTCTATTTCACAAGGCGGGGATTTTGATCAAGGGTTCCACGTATTTTCCCAATAGTTGTCAGGAAGAAAACCTCTACTCTGCCCTTGTCAGTCTTGGCAGATGGTAACAGAGGTTTCCATCCCTGAAGTTGTTGCTGGGACTCTGTGCATTTCCTGCCCTGCACAGGGGTCTGCTGGAAGCCAGATTCATTTGTCTGCTGTTGGCCAGCCCTGTCGTGGACCCTGGGAACAGTGGTCTGAATCCAATAGACAGGGCCCTTGTCCTCTTGAAGTTTGGCCCTTACCACTTTCTATCACACTCTCTACAATCTACGGTAAACTGCAATTACAAAGGAGAGGCCAGAACAAAAGCCCCAAATGTTTAAGTCCAGATTGTTTTTGGCCTAGAAATGACCATGTCACTCCTATGCTCAGAACCTCTCCATTACTTATAGGGTGAATGCCACATGGGTGCTAAATTATGTTACCAGAGACCTGACTCCGGGGTCCCAACAGACCAGATTCTGCAACCCACTGCCTCAAAAATCCACACAGAGATACAAGTGGTGGTGACGAAAGAAAGGAAATCATTCAGTGTGGACACACTGGGAAGAAAAAGGGGACTAACATCCTAAACCCTGTCTTCAGGGTACTGGCAACAACTTTAGGATTGTATAGGGCAAGGACAAAAGCAGGGTTGTGGGAGGAGCAAGAAGTATGCATAGTTAAGCAGTCTTGGCCAAACAGTAGTCTGGTTGATCATTATCTCAGGTCTGGTTCTGCAAGGTCCAGCTGGCATCTGGAGAATCATTACTGCTTGTGGGGCCAATTCAGTTCCCATCCTGAGATGATTACTCCTGCATATTGGAGCAACCTGGTTCCCATCAGGTATAGGCTTGCAGGATCTGCTGCTCTTCGAATTTGAGATACACTGGGAAGAACTCAATTTCTGGCAAAAGGAGCAAATGGAGTGAGTTAGGACAGAAACTGTCCTCTTTCAATTGCACAAGCACTGGAGAAAAGAAGGGTTAGAGGAGGCCCCAAGAGAGGTGGGCTGGGGTCATAACATCGTGCATGGGTATGAAGATGAGTAGAGAAGAACTTGAATCCCGTTCCCTCTGCCTGCCCTGTGATTCGAGACACATCATTTGCTTTGAGTCTCAGTCTCCCTAGCTACCACACTGATGCTTAGTGCCACCAAGAACTGAGAGGATTAGACCAAGCAACCAGCATTTGAGGGACAGGAAAACTCACCCTCTACCTCAAAAGGTGCCCTCTCTCCACCTCTAGTGCCCTGAGATCCACATTCTCCCTAGTCCCCAAACACAAAGGAGAGACTGGCACAAAAGCCCCAAATGTCTATGTCCAGATTGTTTTCAATCCAGAAATGACCATGTCATTCCTATGCTCCAAACTTCAGGACCTCCCCATTACATGCAGAGCGGATTCCACCTGTTCGGTGGATGTCACAGAGCTGGGATAGAAGCCAAGCCCACCTACCAACTCTTATTTGAGGTAGAAGTGACACAGAAGTTGAGCCTGACTTTCTGAACTGATGAATGGGGAGAAGCGTCTTGGTTACAGTGCCCTGCAGGGTGCCGGTGAAGTCATGTTTCCAGCACACCATGCCACTACTGCAGCCTGCAAATTGACAACAGCTGACCTTCAGAAGGACATAGTGTCGAAGAATAAATAAATAAAAACTGCCTATGCCCATGACCCTCATTTACTCAATCAGCAACAGTTCGGACGCCAGTCCTGCACCAGGTGTTATGGATACTGTGGTGAGCAGGACACCTTCTTTTTTTTCTTTTTCTCTGCTCCTCTGGGGTCTTGGGGAATGACAGGAAGTGAGCATTTTCGTTGAAGTATGGAGTATCTGGACATCAGGAAATCTTAGACCTGAAATGCCCCTAATTTAACCATTAGTGAGGGCTCCATTTAAAAAAAAAGTATAATTGAAGCTGAGACTCAAGAAAGTGAGACTTTTGAGGGGTGGTCTACTGAGTCCATGAGGACTGCCATTGAGAGCCCATGTGGTATCCTCATGTGAGTTAGAAAAAGGGGCGTGTTCTTCTTGAAACAATACAGCTAGCTCACACAAGGAGCTGGGCATGGTGGGCAGAAACACAGGTTTCTCCTTGCTCCCCTCACGACACCCTTATGTGAGGCACAAACTGAACAAAAGCAGCTAAGATGAGCTGGGCCTCCCACACCAATAGGGTCCTGGAGGCCAGGAAGTACCATGAGAGAGTCTCCTTGTCATAGCTGAGTGGACTGTGTGGATACCTAATGTGCCTTGTAGGCCAATTGGATTTTCTATCCTCAGAGTACAGAGCCACGATTAAGTGAGCCTTAAGTTCTGCTTCTGTTTCTCTATGCCCACAAGTAAGGACTTGGCCCTCAGGATTGTGGACAGCAGGGAGACCCATAAGTGGAGGGAACCACAGCTTGATGGGACAGACTTCTAGAGTTGAGGCATGAGACCAGGGAGCCCAAGAGGGAGGACAAAAGTGGCTGTACATGGAGAGGCTGGGGAGGCTTGGATCCCTCATGAGCTCCTCCCTAACCCTGCCCTGGGTTTTATGTATTCCAAATAAATGCCCCTTCAAGGTAGAAATTAGGATTGAGGTTATTACATCCAAATAACCATCACAAGGCCTATTAGGCAACATGGGCAAGGCAGGTGGTAAGCAAGGAGGCTTTGGACCATGGGCTGCCACTTACACAGGAAGTTGCTTGACCTCCCAGCCCTTCTGCCAAGCCTCCCCTGGGCTGGCCCTAAGCTCTCTCCTTGGCTTCAACTTGAACTCCAAGGAAAGGCCATTCAGACCACAAGGGTGAACTAGCTTGTGTCTGTTGCCTGCTATCATATTAGGATGGATCAAAGACCCAGAGGTATACCCCAGCCCCTCCCTGCATAAAAAGTACAGAATACCTTAATGGTCAGGACACTCCTCCCTTGCTGAAGGCACCAACCATCACCAACTTACAACCATCACGACTGGCCCAAAACAGCAGTGGTGAGAGGACCAAGCACACATCAGCCTGTGCAGAACTTGAGTCTAGTCAACAAGCATGAGGAGGGAAATGGGGTCCACCCCACAGCCAGTGTGTCCGGTGAGGAAAACATACTCTGAAGACAGTGCGTTCTCAGGTAGAGTCCATTCCTAGGACATCTCACTCTCCTGTAAGCCCCAGATGCCCTGCATGAGGCTTTCTTCTTTGTGCCTGGTCACAGTCAATGTTTAACAAACACTAGGTGAGAGCTGATGTCAGCCAAGGACAAGCCTGTGGGTGGCAAACTCTGGGCAAGCCCCTTCCAAGCTTTGGAGCTCTTACCTGGGTCAGGGGCTGATCTTAATTTTCTGGGACCATGCTCTGCTAACTTTTGGAGCAAACAGCACTGCATCTACTTCTTGGCCCATGAGACCAAACAGAAGCAAAGCAACATGAAGTCCAACCCTTCTATTATTGCTGCAAATGGAAGGGTGTTGGGTGGGATGGTAAGACATGCTTATGGAATAGAGGACTGAGTGGGAGGAGCCTTGGATTTGTACCAAATGTTGGTAGTTATTAATTTCTTGACAATCCATCTCCAGTTAAACTCAATCCATGTTGCATCTACACTTCCAAAGTTGATTAGGGCTCAGAACAAAAAATCCTGCTGCCGAGTCTCTTTAAATTCATGACACTCACCTCCAGAGGATCCTCAGTGCTGCAGGTGATTCTACCACACTTCCCTGTTTCATTTTCTCCCCTTCTCCTAGGTGCCTGTTCCACACATTTTTCTGTTTCTTTAAACCTTCATCCTCTTCTCCCTCCTCACTCTCAGCTGACAATCTGGCTTCCCACGTCATAAAATAAAAGGGAAGAATAAGAAGACTTCCACAGGTTTCACCTCTTATGCACCTTCCTGTCCAATCTGTTATCGTTGTCACCTGTGTGGAGACCCATGTTAGTGAGCCACCCTGCACCTGGCATGTGGAGTCTAGCAGTGTTCATCTGCAAAAGAGCATCACTCCTGACTCCTCCCTCACCTCCGCACCGTAGATTCTTCAGTCTACTCAACATGCCACGTACTATGATGTCTGATGAAAAACTAAGTGTGAAAACGGTCTCTACATTATGTCCTTCTCACCTGATGGTCCCCTACTGCTTCTGCAATATTCCTTTGCTCCTCATCTCACAAAAGTCCTCAAAAGAGTGGTCTATATTTCCTATGTCCACTCTCTCTCCTCCCCCACCCTTGTCGTTCTTGACTCTATTCCAATTAGAATTTTAATGCTCACACCACTAGAACTGCTGTTTGTCAAGATCATCAGGAAGCCCCATCTTGACAAATGTGAAAGTCATTTATCATTTCTATATTCTATTCAATCCGTCAGCATCTTTTGACCCTGTTGATCCCCTTCCCGGAAACACATTTTGTTACTGACTTTTAGGTGTCCCCCTTTTTGTTTTTCAGCTTCACTCTTTCTCCATGCCCTATGTTCTTTCCTTTTCCTCCTCCAGACATTTAAGCACAAGAACACCCAGGGCTCAGTTCTTGGTCACTCTTGTTTACCATCAGGTGAATTTACTTGCTCTCTAGGCCTTGAACACCATGTTTTTGTGAAGAAGTCCATCCCATAGTGCTGTCTCTAGGCCAGATCCCTCTCCTGGGCTCTAGACTTGCACACTGGCTCTTTCTTTGAAATGTATCATTTGAAAAATGAAAAAAAAAATCCTCCTCTCCCCCAATCTGCTCATTTTCATTTTTACAAATGGCAACTTCATCCTTTCAGGGGATCAGGCCAAAGACCTTATATGTATCTTTGATTTATTGTATTATCTCCTCCAACCCTGAGCTAACCCATTAATAAACTCCATGAGTTCTTTCCAAATGCTTCCAAAATCCAATCCCTTCTCACTGCTACTGTCCTGGTTGAAGACACAGGTGTTAGTAGCCTCCCAACTGATCTATCTTTATGCCCTTTCAGCAGATCACCTCTCAACTGACACCAGAGTGGCTTGTGACAATGGCAGGAGATAGCACCTAAACTCAAACACAGAAGTTCCAGTTCATGAAAAACAATAGCCTATAAAAGTTTGCATTCTTGCCCCCTTCATTCCTCTGACCTCTCTCTGCTCCAACCACACTGAGCTCCTTCTCTCCCTAAATGGGGCAGACAAATTTTGTACAAGGTGGTCCCTTTGCCCATGTTCCACATGGCTCACTCATTCCCTTCCCACAGTCCTTGCCCATCATGTCCTTGCTTCTCCCTGTTGGCATGCCCTGTCTTCTGCTGTTCTCCATAGCACCCCCGACCACGTCCACCTATTTATCGTCAGCTTCACCATGTTATACCACAAGGGAAGGATGTGGCGCATCTTTTTCACTAATTACTTTTCTGGTTGGTTCATGGAATATACTAAAGAAATAATTTTTGAATGACTGCATGATAAATCAATAGGATGTGAACATGTTGGACACTTACTTGGCTCATGTCTATAATACAGGCAGCAACACCAACCTCCCAGGATTGTGCATTCCTTTGCACACTCAGGGCCACAGTGGTAAGTCAGTCTCTAAACTCAAATCCAGCTCACTTCAATTCACGTATCATCAGTCACATATTGCCCTTTTTCTTCAATCCCCTGTGTCTGGAGGGGGGACACCTTCCTCCCCCTTCTTCCAGAGTCCCAGACCATAATATACCACAGTGGTTCATTTCCTGTTAAGTACAGGTTTTAAAAATCATCCCTTACCCCAGAAAGACCTCCTTCCCAGGATTCCTCCTTGTCCTGGGGCTCTGTGCACACAACCTGAGTAGAGTACAGAGGATGATTGGCACTGGGGTGGGACTCAGCCCATCTGAACTTTGCAGCTGGTAACTGAGTGGGAGGGGGTGACAGCCACAGTCAGTGCAGGTCTCTGGGCCAGATGTCTGTTTGGGCACAGGTCTGACATGGGACAGTGCAAGACTGGACATAGCCAGGGTCCTGGAGAAGCATAATTCCAGAGACACTATCAAGTAGAAATAAAACCATCAATAGGGAGTACTGTATATTATCAGCTACTAGAAGCCAAGGCATTGTCCTTCCACCAATGGATACAGCCAGGAAGTGGCAGAGTGGGGATTCACACAAAGACCTGTGTGACTTAAAATATGAGCCCATAACCATAAGCTTTCCTGCTTCTTTTCCAGCATTCTCTTGTGCTACCTACTGCCCTGTGGAGTGCTGGCCTCAGTCCACCAGACTGCTGCGGGTGTGGCCTAAAGGCAGCTGCTCAAAGCCAACCTGGGAGGGAAGGCCAACCCCTGGGAAGGAGCAGAGGGAGGGGGCTGAGAGCTCAGAAAGGCTTGCTGGCAGTGTTGGCTGTGCCCTGTTCCCATGTAGTGCCCAAGCTCTGAGCCACTGTCAGAGAAGTGACTCAGGAAGAGAAATGGCTGGTCTTATTCAATCTGGAAGGCCCTAGAAGCAGTCACTGGCTGACCTTGTTCTTCCCTTTTCCCAGGCATTTCCCTGAACATGGGACCATTGGCCCTGGTCACATGGGCTTGTAAGCCGTGAGTGAACAACCATTCTGGACATTCCTGAGCGGCTCTCCTTCAGTCACTATGAAGGAGCCTGGGCACTGGGCAATGAGGCCCACCATGGACTGGCTCTTTCCAGTTCTTCCTCTGAGGGAGCACGAGCACAGCAGGCTGTGTGGGCTGCACCTGCTCAGGAGGCCAAGGGGAAACTAGAGGCTAATGCATTCCATGCGCGTTCCCAGGAGGGAAAAGGTACAGACTGGTCAGGTGCTTTCTGTCCAGCTAACACTACCAGAGAACGCATGTGTCCAGAGGACTTCCAGGTGGTCTTTAGTTGTACAGACAATTCCATAGATACCCAGCACTGTCCCATGAGAGGGACATAATGCCTGAGCTTTAGAGCAGTAGTGGAAGCTGCTCCACATTTCAGAGCTCAGATGTGGGGAGGCAAGAATTCACCCTAGGTCTGTCCGACAGCAATGCACCAAAAAACGTTCCTGGCACTTTGTTCAGCAGGCAGAGGTGTCAGGAAGGGGCAGAGTTTGTAGAATCCAGGACCCAAGGATATATCCAAGGTTTAAACGAGAGTCCACTGAGAGGAAATGCTACGGTGTAGAATCCAAGCAGCTTGTCAGAAGCAGCAATTCTAAAACAGAAAACAGAAAAGAAAGAAGAAAATAAAACGGAACATGTTGACCTACTAAGTGGAAGGTCGGTCTGTGTGAGTGCATGTCTCTGTGTGCACATCATAACGTAAAACAATTTTTATTGTAGGTTGTCAGAAAAAGGTAGTGCTCACAAACCCAACGATGAGCCCAGTGCATCCATCTTAAGTGGAAAGGAAATAATGACAGGGCAGAGAAAATTTACTTAATTTGAGAAGCACTTTAAAAGAGTCTTTCTAAAATCAGAATACACTTTACTGTTAAGGTATACATCTAATGGCTACTTTTTTTCTCTCTCTTGAAGAGCTATAGGCTTTATGATTAAATATGGAGATATCTCAGAATTGAAACATATCTAAGTAATTGCAAATGATTTAGTCTCTTGCTCTGTGCTCTTGTATCAGTATCTTATTCAGTCTTCCAGAGTAAATCATGTGTCTAATGCATGTTATCAAGACAGTACTGATCACATAAAGAGACAAGGATGCTCAGGTTCAGCTGAGCACGTGAAACTGCAGCTCTGGATCCCAAACCCATTTATCTCTGACTTCCAAACTTTTCTGTGCCTTTACTAGAAAAGTCTAAATCATCATAGGAAGAGTGCAGTCCTCACTCTGTGTTTTTCTAGAATATGGAAGCCTTGTCTCCCTGCAGCTGCCGCAGTCCTTGTTCTCAGTCAGGACAAGGACTGGGGCCTTATCCTACCAAGGAAACTGTAGGGGAGCCTATGCCAATGGAGTGGGTTCACTGAGACCTGCTGACTTCTTCAGCCTGGTCACTGTGCACCATGACCGGGTCTGCACTCAGAAAGCTGAAAGGAACAGTGCCTAGAACATGGAATTCTAGAAAGGGGAAGATCAGAACTCCAAGATTCCCAAAGGAGAAATCAAGAATCAAGGGACTGCTGATGACGTTTAGGTGCCCTTTCAAAGTTCTCAAAGCATGGAGTGATCAGGCATTCTGAGAGGCCTGGGATGGTCCCATGTATGTTTACCTGTGCAAGCAAAACAACTGATGCAGTCCTCTTTCCTTCTCTGAATGTCCTAGTTTGAATGATAAATCGTATGGCAGCACCATCGACCAGTAAATGAGTTGGGGGTGGGGCGGTTACTAAACTTATGGATAGAAAGGCAGAGGGTCCACCTCTTCCCAGTTCTTTCTCCCTACTCTCGGGCTGGGGATGTAGCTCAGTTGTACTCTCCTCTTTTTCCTGGAAAAGTCATAGATCCTTTCTGTACTTCCTCCCCTGGCCCCCATCTCTTCTCTTCACTCAAACTTGCTGCTTTCTCAGGACATCCAAATCCTCAGCCTGGCTCTGGGCTTCTCATCTTCCCTGGGAGCCTGGTATAAGACAGGGAGACTGGGAAGAGGAGAGATTGGAATCTGTGGAGTCTGAGAAGGAACACTGGGCATGTGGTCAACACCAACGCATCACAGTCCATACTGGAACACTGCGAAGTCTCTGAGGTTCTGAGTTCTGAACCCTGGTCTTTGGCTCTTCATACACAGCATGCTGCACAGGGATTTGGGTCATCCCTTGACTGCTTTAGAGGTGGGGCAGGGCAGGTAAGGACACACAGGTGAGGACACCCAAGCCAACATTCATTGCACCCTTCTATGTGCCATCTGCTTAACACACACTGATCAATGTTCCCTGGTCCCTGCAAAGAGGTGCTATTTCTGTTTGCAGATGAGAAAACGGGCAAACTAAGCAGTTAAGCACTTTCCTGAGCATACGTATAGAGCAGAAGAACTTTCTGTCTTCACTTGCGTTCTGTTTTAGGCTTTTTGTTTGTTTGTTTGTTCAGTACTTCAGATTGAACCCAGGGGTGACCTGTCATTGAGCTACATCCTCAGTCTATATTTTATTTGAGATAGGGTATCACTAAGTTGCTGATGCTGGCCTCAAATTTGTGACCGTCCTGGCTCAGCCTCCCAAATCACTGAGATTCCAGGTGTATACCAACATGTCCAGCTAATCCCCATGTTTTTAAATTGAGTTATATGGAACCAGTTAGTTCCTCCTTCCTCTGTGTCTGAGACACAGGGATCTGGTTAAGATGTCAGGGAATAGAAGGGGTTGAGCAACAATAGTGGGGCTCACCTTGAGCCCAAGGGCATCCTACACATCTTTGCCTCTGCATGGCTATGGACTCTCCTGGGGTACAGTGTGCTATGACTTGAACTTTAGGACCTGGCATGCCCAGGCATGTGCTTAATGTGTCAATATCAATTGTCACACCCCCCTAGCTATAAATCATGAGCAACCTTGGGTTCAAAAGTGTGGGTGGCAGAAGTGCATCCTAGAATTGGAAAAGGAAGAGTTAGATCTTTTCGGCACAAATAAAGGAATCAGGGCAGAGGCTAATAAAAAGTAAGAGGAATAATAGCAAAAATGATGCCAGCTAATATTTTCCAAGTGCTAACTGTGTATCAAAGGGCTGGCTGCTCTAGATCCATGATGTCATTAACCTTGCCACACTTAGCACAAACAGGGCCAAACAAGACCAAGAGCAGATCTAGATCAATCGTCAGTCACACTGCGTGGCTTCCCTCTGTCTCCGTATGGTGTTGGCTTGAGGGCAAGCATCAAGGCTTTGAGCATGAATAAACTATTGTGGCCAGGGAGCCCGGAATAAGTTGGGATCTCTCCCTTGGTTCTTCCCTGAAAGCCTGCAAGCAGACATATCCTTCCCTATTTCTCAGGCTCTCCTTCTGCCTCTGTTTATAAACAGGTGTGTACCTTGGTGAAGTGACAGGTGTTCTCAGTGATGTCTCTTCAGCTGTCTGTACTGAGGATCACCCTTCACTGGAAGCTGGGCAGGGGAATTGCAGCTCCCTCCTTTGGTCTTTTTCCTGAAGCCTTTATCCCAGTGTGCTCTGGCAGGAATGGCCTGAGATCTTTGAAGAAACCAAGGGTGGGATATTATTAGGAAGTCAGGTTTCAGGAATCATCTCAATTTCTTATGCTCAGGGGTCTTGGACTTAGGTACACAGGAACCCAACTAGCTCCTATCTCTGCTTCCCCCAAGATGCCCTACTTGAGCTAAACTTTGGGCCCCATTCCCCATGGTCCTGATTTCATTAGCAAAAGTCATCAACTCTTTCCAATTTCATGGAAATTCCCAGATCCTAAGACTCAGTCCTAAACCACCATATACTCATTATATGACATTTTAATTACTTGTTGAACATGATGTTTAAACAAATGGCCTGAGGTTATGTAAATTGCCACCCACTGCAGCTCTCTGAGCTGTAGCTTAGGGAGGACTGGGGTGGTCACACTTCTGGACCCAGATCCTCGGGATTCTTAGAGCCATATGTCCCTGTATCAATCTGAAGGGGAAAGCATGCCTAATTTTAAGTCTGTTGCCAAAGTTGTGGTTGGAGATCATTTTTGTTCCTTTACCTATGAACAGAAAATCTTTCCTGAGCATTTCATCCTTTCTTAATTTTGCTGACAAAATCACAAACCACAAATCTCCACTGTTTTGAACACATGTGTCCTTGGGAGTTTAGATTTCCATATTCCATCCTTCACTCCCAATTGTTCCAGCCTCAGCAAATTCATTCCACAGCTGTCCTGCCAGGGGGCCCCACACTACCTCATGCCAGTGTAACAATGACAGCAGAGCCAGATGGTCTCCCAGCCAAGAAAATAAAAAGATCCCAAGTAAATGACAGACAGACAGAACTCTCCACCAGAGTCCCTCCAACTCACCTCTCGACCTGGCTGCCACCCAGAGTTTGCTTAGAATGATAAATAGAAATGTCTCTTGCAGTTTGAAAATAAGACTTCTATTGCCTTTTCCCCCAACACACTCTGAAAGATGTTTTACAGGAGTCAGATCAAAGGGGAGCAAATTTTAGAAGTTCCCAGCACTGAAATGTTCCTTCACCATTATTTTTGTTCACATATTCACACCATTCAGCATCAAATATAAGCAAAACGGGACAGATGTCTTCATCTGTTTTCTGTTGCTATTATAGAATAACTCAGATTGGGTAATTTATAAAGGAAAAAAAAGTTGATCTAACTCACAGTTCTGGAGGCTGTAAGTCCATGATTGGCAGTCACATCTAGCAAGGCCTTTGTGCTGTGTGAGAACATGGCAGAAAAGTGTAAGGGCAATAGGTATACACAGAAGAGAGAAAGCAAGGATTGGACTCATGTTGTAATGGCCCACTCTCAAGGTAACTAAGCCAGTGCTGTGAGAAAGGCATTTCTTCCCTCATTATGACCCAGTCACCTCTTAAAGGCCCCCACCTCTGAATACTACCACATGGCAATCAAATTTTCATATGAGTTCTGGAGAGCACACCCATATTTGAACCCTGGCAACAGGAAAAAAGCATCCTTATCAGGTTTAGGCTAGGAATTGAGGCAAGATCTAAAGATGCTATGAGAGTTTCCATCTCAAGGACACAGCTGAATCCAAATCCTCAGAAAAGCCAGAGGGAGCTGCCAGCTTTGGAGAGAGCTCTGACTTTGAATGGTGACTCTTTGGATATGTCCCTGATGCTCAGTGTAATGAAAGCAGGTTCAGGGATTTTGCATTTTCCAGTAACCAGAACCAGAAGCACAGAAGCTGCCCAATTCCCTGGATATGTCCCTTCGAGGTCATCTAGTATGAAAAACAGGTACAGATTGGAGGAGAGTCTAGAAGTAGAAAAATCAAACATACAAATGTTCCAAAAAGATGGAAGATAGAATTTATTAAATAACATTGAACATTTAATTTTAAACAATATGAGGTAGGTCTAAATAACCATCTTGCAGTATTTAGAAGTTTGTATCTGGTCATTTCTTTCTTCAGGAAGATTGATAGTTCCCTCAAAGGTAGTCAAATTTTAGATTCTGGAGCAAAAAGATACATCTTATTCTGCTTTGGGGTTCCCCACTGGTGCCCAATAAAGTAGACACTCATTGTAGGCACAAATTTAAAAAAAAACATTCTACATAGTTTATACATTCGCTTTTCATATTTTGGTTGACACAATGTGTAACTATTTAGTATGTAGAAGGTGATGTTTTGTTTCATGCATGCATAGGGTAATGATCAATTCTGGGTCATTAACATATCCATCACCTTAAACTCGTATCATTTCTTTATAATGAATATATTAAAAAATCCTTTCTTGAAACTATTTTGAGCTTTATCATTATTAACTGTACCCACCTCATTATGCCATAGAACCTGAGAACTTATCAGTCCTTCATTTGAACATCCCACGTACTCATCTCCAGCCTCATCTCAACCACACCTCTCACTCCTGCCTCCCCCAGGGTCTTCTCATGCATTCTTCCTCTGCCCAAGACCTCTTTTCAGCCTGGTTTGTCCTGCAGCTGGACCCTCCCCTCTACTAAGAGGACATGTTTTCTGCTTCACTCCACTCCCTTCACGACCCCAGCTCTCTGCCACTTCCTATGTGATTGTGTATACAAGGTCTGTCCCCTTCCTGGATGTGAACCCCATCAGGTAAACACCTTCCTCCATGTCATTCCTGTAGACAACCCTGCCAGGAGGCCATCTGAGGACAGCTGGCCCTTGAACAGCCTCACCTCTTCCATGTCTCAGGCAACTCCAAGTCTGTTGGCCTTCTCATTGGTCAAAGCCTGATTTGCTATCCTAAGAAGGAAAGCAGCAAAACCCTCACATGTTGGATATTTACAAATGGTGTCCTGCTTTTGTTGGTGTCATCCATATGCCCTGAGGATTTTGCATTGGTCAAATTATCATAATGTAATAATGTGGTCAGCTAATATTTCTCTGACGACTTTCATGTGGTTACATTTGCAAGGAAAATATTTCATTAACATAAACTATAGTATGCATACATAAAGTATAATATTTATTTAAAAATAATGTACTTAAGTCAGTTTAATATAGAACACTATAATTCCCAGGAGAAAAGGCTGCAGCATTGGTAAAAATAGAATATACTATTTTCACTATACATATGCAGAATTTCCCAACAAAAGATTTACTCACTAGTCTCTTACTTTGCTCACTTTTACCCCACAAATGTTTAAAAAGGAGAATTATTCCCCTAACCTACTTGCAGTGTATGAAAGAAAAGAGAAAAAGGCAAATCCAAGAGGAAAGTTTAGTAAAGAAATGCAGAAAAGCAGAGATGTGAACAGCAAGTCTAGAAAAAACACGGCCCTCCTGGTAGGTTTGGGGGATAGGTACCAGCGCTCTCAGCGTGGGCTGCCATCAGAATCCCAAATTTCAGTTCCTAGGTGTTATAGTCACCATAACAAAAATATAACAAATATAAAAATAACAAGATATGTGAGGCAACAAAGAGAAAGGATCATTTTGACTCACAGTTTTGGAGGTTTCAGTCCATGGTCCATTGGCACCATTGCTTTGTGCTTGTGGTAAGGCAGGCTTCATGGAGAGAGAACGTGGTGAAACAAAACTGCTAACCTCATGGCCAGGAGGTAAGAAAGAGAGAGAGAGAGAGACACCCAAGTGTCACAGTGCCCTGTGGAGGCATGCTTCCAATGACCTAAGGACCTCCACTAAGGAGGGGCTCCCAAAGACTCCACCCCTCCCAGTTGCTCCCCTCCAGGGCCTAAGATTTTAATGCATGGGCCTTTGGGGGATATTTAAGATTCAAACTGTAATATCTTCAGACCAATGTAATCAGAGTCGGGGGTGGGGCACCGAAAGCAGTACTCTTTAAAACTCTGTAGCAATTTCAGTGGCGGCCCGGATGAGAAATCACTGCTCTAGGTCAACGGTTCACAAACATGAGGGAACATCAGAATTTATCCAAGGGCTTTTGAAGCAGGGTTTGTTGTTTGCACCCCACATTTTCTGATTCCACAGGTCTGGATGACACCTCAGCATGCACGTTTCTATCAGGACCCAGGTGATGGGTGATTGAGGACAACAGGGAGAGAGCACGTGCTCTGGACCCTGGGCATTTGCCTTGTTATAAGGTGTGGGACTGTGCAAGTGGGGGTCTCGTAAAATCCTTGGGGCCATAGGACAAGAGAACCATGAGACTGCTAGATAGAGAGAAGTGCTCAGGCTGGGGATGTAGCTCAGTTGGAAGAGTGCTTGCCTAGCACGCACAACAGCCTGGGTTCAATCCCCAGCACCACCACCAAAAAAAGAAAAAAATAAAGAAAGAAAGAAAAGCTCAACCTCTGGGTTATTAATCTGCCTCTTGGTCACCCCCTTCATATACATCCCCTCCTCTAGGAGTGGGGGACCCTTCTTCCTGGTTTAATAATGTAAGTCCTCTCTTAATCTCAGTTTTGCTTGATGGGGTTTCAGTTACCTCTGGTCAGCCAAGTTCTGAAAATATTAGATGGAAAATTCCAGAAAAATTTGTTTAAGTTTTAAACAAATTTAATTTAAATAAGTTTAAATTGTGTGCCATTCTGAGCAGCATGATGCTCTCTCTCACCTCCCTCTCCATGCTGCTCAGAGGAACCATCACTTTGTTCAGCATATCCACACTGTATGAGCTGCCCACCCATTCGTCACTCAGTAGCCATCTCAGTTATCAAATCAGCTATGACAGTTGCAATGCTTGTGTTCCAATAACCCTTACTTTACTTAATAATGTCTCAAAGGCAGAAAAGAAGTGATGCTGGCTATTCACATTTTCCCAAGAGAAATCCATTGCTTCCTTTAGGTGACAAGGTGAAAATTCTTGACTCTATATATGGATACATGTACAAAAAAATGGGCGTACATGGGGTTTGGTGCTATCCAGAATTTCAGGAATCCTCAGAAGGCAGCCCCCAGAGGATAAAGGGCGACCACTCTACTCTGAAATTCTCCCTTATGTGAAGCTGGGTTTGCCCTCCTCTGCTGTCTCCTTGTTTGTTGACCTCAGTGCCCCTGGCAGTAATGGTTGTATCATAGGGGTGACAAGGCCAAGGAAGTTATTGTCTTCATTTCTTATTCAATCATCTCCCCAATGCCTCTGAAAGTCCCCCAAAACTCTTCCCTAGTTCCTGCCACACAGACAAGCCAGGCCTGTCCTCAAATGCCTGTTTTCAGATGTCGCCCCAAATTCTGCTTTCTTCCTACAAGGGGCAAGCTCATGCCCATTCCCAACTAGCCCTCCACAGAAACAAACAAGATGTGGCCGCAGTGGGAGGGGGAGGCCATGTAAAGTTGGGCACCCGAAGACATGCAGGATTTGATCCTGATCTGCCATTAGACACCCTAGAAACACTCTGAGCCCCATGACCTTCAACAGCCTTCCTCACTGGCTGGTATTTAGGCAAGCACCTTTGTCATTGATGAAAACTGTGTTGACTCCTTGAAGCATTTTCTCTCCCGTGAAAAGGCCTGGGGTCAGGTGGAGCTAAGCCCAAATTTCTTGGAGGCTGTCTTGGAGAGGTCCTGGAGAGTGGCCCTAGTCCAGCCTGCCCTGACTTAGGGTTGGGCAGGGGAGTGCTGAACCAGCCTCAGCCCTGACACTGCCGCTAGCCTTGTTTCTCTGATTCTTCCACTTCTTCACTCTCCTCCAGTCCTAGAGGCAAGGCACTCTGGTTCATTCTGTGTGTCCTCCTCTTCTGAGTCCCCATTCCACTTGTGCAGGGATGATGATAGAGAGGGAGACAGAGACAGAGAAAGTCAGATAGACAGATTTAGAGACAGAGAGAAAGAAACAGAGTGATGCAGAGAGGAGAGGTGTAAGAGATATAGATAGAAACAGAGAAATAGAGAGAAAAACAAAAAAGCAAAAAGAAAGAGAGAGAGGGAGAGATCACCACCCAGTGCTGAAGGTGAACCTACCCAAACCCCACCCACTGAAGGCCCCGGGGTCTGCATCTTCTGGAGTCTAGCTGGGATCCCACATTTGTATCTTTCTTCCTGACTTTTCACCTAAACTGCAAATGCACTGATCCAATCACCTCAAACTTCACACAGACAAGCAGAAATCTTGACTCACATCTGCCTTATTCCATGTAAGCACATTCATGTCCCAGCCTCTGAGTCTCATTTATTATCCAGTCCAAGCCCCAAACCTATATCACTCATGGTTCCTCAACTGTTCCAACCCAACCAACACACACACACACACACACACACACACACACACACACACACGTGGGTCCTATCTCCTGGAAGGAGGCCTATGTGGCATTCTTTTGGGAGACGGACACACCCAACAGGCTACTCAGGTTCTGCTCTGACCCCTGGAAGGAGGCCAACATGGTGTGCACCTTTCAGGCCACTCAGACTAGGGCTCCATCCCCCTGCCTGTGTTCTGTGAACAGGATGTTCTCCGCTGGTTGGTAAAATAGTTCTTCTGGGGTCTGTGAGCCTGTCATCTCCTGCATTCACAGAATTGCTTGCTACTTTCTGTTACCAGCCAGTAGTCTGCCAAATAGGCTGGTCACTGCTTACGCAAGACTTGGCCTTTGAGATGTATGGCTGGCTTAACGGCCAGCCCACAAAGGACAGTGTGACACACAGGAAAGACAAGCAGCTTCCTTCCTACATGACAAGTGCTCCATTTCTCCCGAATAAGCTCTTCTCCTCAGACCTCGGTGCACAGAGACTGAATTCCATTTCCATGCTTTGCCTAAGGGGTTGGCACTAGGATAGTGTAACCCACTGGTCCTACCTCATCATTGCAGCCGCGTGCAACACACACACACACCCCCCATCAGTAAGGCCACATGACCTTTTAAAAATGAAGTCAAACTCTAATAGCTCTCAAAACCCTCAGTGCCGCCACACTTCATCATGCCAGCCAGTCTTTTCCTCTCTCCTTTTCCCTCTTTCCCTTTTCTCCTCTCCCTGGGTACAGTACACCCTGACTTTGCACTGGACAAAGGAGCTCTGTCCTGCACAAGGAGATTTCAATGTGTGTGTGTGTGCACGCGTGTGTGCTGGGGAGAGGAGGTTGTGGGGCATGAGGGGGCTCAGCTGGGAGAGGCGGTAAGTGGAGGGGAGGTTTCCAGGGGCAGAGTGTGGGGGCCACACCTGGCAACTGGGTGAGCATACCTGCTCCATCCTCCCTTCCACCTCTCAGCAGTGACTGAGGGCTCAGCCTCTGTGCTGCTGCCTCCTTCCTGACTCACTTCTATGTCTGCATTGCTCTGATTTTGTGTGTGTATGCAGCGGACTTCATTCTACTCAAGCAATTCCCTGTGAAAGTCATGGGCAGCAGGCTGACTCTAGGGACTTTAGTGGGGAGGAAAATCTAGGTTTGGTGAGTGATCCAAGAATCAGTCTCTAAGTGTGTTAGAGACATTGCAGTCAACAGAAGTTGCTTTATGGAATGAAATTCTAGGAGGCTGTATGGAATGCCTGGTGCCCCCTCTGGACCTAATCCCTACTTTTTTGGCCCTGAACTCTGCCTGGGACCCACCCCTCAGACACTGTTCTCTGCATCATCAGCAGCTGATGGGCACATTGGGAAGAGATGAGGTCAGGAGGTCTATTCCCTGGAACCTCCTGACCAGGTTGCCCAGGTCTCTGATGGCTAAAGGTTAGAGCTTTGTCCAGGGGTGCCCTAGGCACAGCACACCCTGACTTTGTACTGGGCAACCCCTCCCCTCCTTGCATTTTCTTGCACTGAGTGCCTTTATTAGTCTTTTCTGGGAAGATCCTTCTGTAAGTGTGCCATCTGTTTTCTGTTGGGACCCTGATTGATATAGACTGTCCCGCTTTCAAATTACATTTTTTCCATGATGTTAGCATTTCTTGCAATAAATTCGTGCTACTTTTATAGTCAAAGTAAATAGTAGAGATATATAACAGCAGTGCTAAGCACTCTGAAGGGGAGATGACCCCTTACTTGGTTCATTCTGCATACAGGTTTCAACCCCGACCAGGGACATATCTTTCCCAGCTCTAGCATCTGTGTATAAAAATTCCTAGGGGGAAATTTAGTTATGTGTTATCCGGATGCCTAAAGAATTTGCTGAGAACTCAATTCACACTCTGAAGTGGGAACTTCATAACTGTACTCTACATTAAGTTTGGAGGTTTCAAGCCCAGGCTTTGGAGTTAAGCAGACCTAAGTCAAGCAGAGCTCCAGTCTAGGCTTAGTCTGTACGATCTCAGGCAAGTCAACTTCTGAGTCCCAACCTTATTATCTGAAAATATTATCTCTGGGAGAACTGAATGGGTAAAAGTGTTTAATATAATAAACTTAATAAATGCTCAAAACATGGTAATGGTTCTTATACCTATTACAAAGGATAATTAATAAGTACAGAATGGTAAGTTATGACATACAGTAGTACCCGCTTATCTGTGAGGGGATATGTTCCAAGATCCCCAATAGATGCCTGAAACTTCAATTGGTACTGAATCCTATGTATACTATGCTTTTTTTCCCTAAACATACATACCTATGACAAATTTTGTCAATTAGGTACAGTATGAGATTAATTAAAAATTAATAATAAAATATACTATAACAAAAGTTAATGTGGTCTCTCTCTTAAAAGGCCTTATACTGTATTTGCCATCATTTTTAGGATGATGTGAGATGATATAATGTCTGTGTGATAAGATGAGGTGAGGTGACTGACCAAGTCATTTTGATGTAGCATTAGGATACTATGTAAAGGCTCCTTGTACACAAGTACTGCAATACTGTGACCAATCAAACTGACAACCAAGATGGCTACTAAGTAACAATGGATGGGTAGCATATACAGTGAGGACACACTGGACAAAGGAATGATTCACATTCTAGGAGTGATGGAGTGGGATAGTGCAAGGTGTCATCATATTGATCAGATGGAACAAAATTTAAAATTTGCAAATTATTTCTGGAATTTTCCATTTGATGTTTTCAAACCATGATTGACTGTGGATAACTGAAACCAGAGGAAGAGAAACGTGGGATAAGGAGGGACTACTCTATTAACTTCTAATTTCTTTTTAATGGAGCAAGGTGACAATAAGGTGCTTTGCAGTTCAGCCTGGCCAGGACTCCTCTCATTGTTTTCGGATTATATTCTGTTTGTCCTCTGCTGTAGGACTCCAAGGTTCAAGTTGGTTCCTGTTGGGGTGGTAAAGCCAGCTTATCAACATCTTTATCATGGGTGACAGAATGTCCACAGTTTTTCATTTGGAATCATTCACAGTTCACTTAGTGCACTGAGACTGTATTGTCTGATGTCCAAGGAAGGAATTTTCCTCTAATAAGGTCTTCTGAATGCTGCCTGCCATACCAGGTGGTTGGGATAAGATGAGCATTTTCTGTGGGTCACCCGAGAGGGCCCCAAGATTGGGTTCATTTAACATGGGCTGTTTTGACTATTTGTTGTTTCCCAGGAAGGGTCTTTCCCAAATGGGAGTCAGGCTGAGTCCCCCAGTAGGCCCTGTCTTGGACACAGGGACAATTCCTCCATGATGATGCCCTGTCCTTGCAGTCCACCCTATTTTCATTTTTCTGTGATCATGGTAGACAGCTTTACCTCCTTTGAGGGTCAACACAGCACATTGATAAGGGGGTCATCAGGCATGACGGTAGAGGGGCAGTCTGAGGTAAGTCATGCCTCCAGACTGAGGGACTGAAGCTGCTTCCATGTTGAAACAGAGTTCATCCCACAAACTGTTCCACAGTCTCTCTTCTGTTCAACAATGGCCCCATCCCTGGAGGACTGAGGAGCTCAGTGTGACTCCCAGTAGCTTCGGGCTTGGTTCAAGGTCATCACTGACAAGGCCCAGCCCCAGCCACACAGGACGTGCCATGCAAACAGGGTCTTTTATGGTGCCAGACTCTGTCAATCAGGAATCTAACAGCTCTTGCCAGTTTATTTTATCTTTAAAAAATAAATTTGCTCCTGTCCTTTCCCCTGAAGGTAAATCTCTAATGGCTTTTCCACACCTTTAGAATAAAACCCAAATTCCCTCCCAGAGCCCCCCTGCATCTGCCATTGCTGACTTTTCCTCACTCTTTGAGGTCTTAACTCAATGAATTCCCCTCCAAGAGTTCCTGGTCTCCCTGGGCAGACAGCAGCCGGTACTCCACCCCACCTTTGCCCCTGACCTATCTCTCCCTCACAATTGACCATGATGTAACAGTTTCTTCAAAGTTTGTTTTCATGCCCACAATCCTCTTTAGTATGTGAGTTTCATAAATTTATAAAAGAAGGAATCCTTGTTTTCTCCATTGGTGTCACTAAGTCCCTGGAATGGCATGGAGAACAAAGTAGGTGTTTAATAAATGTATGGGGCTGGTAGATGCATGAATTTAGGTGCTGTCCCAGGTCAGACACAAAGACTCCTGCCTCAAGGACAGAGGATCAGGAGACTCCCTGTCAGCTATGCCCCTCTGTTACCAGCTGCACAGTAGGGGTGATCATGAGACACCCCAAGACCATTCTCCAGAAAATTCTGCCCACAGGATTCCCCTGATGGAAAAAGACTGGAGAGGTGCAAGGAGTAAGTGGACAGAGGAAGCCAACATGCAGGTGTGGGGAACCCTGGGGATGCACCAGCACTCAGGGTTCCCAGAGAGCCTGTGACCAAGGATAAAAGGCAGGGGCTGACAGATTCAGTGAGATCCTGGGCTTTGGAGTAAGGCGGCTTGTCCAGGCCACAGCTGGTCAGGCTCAGCTGAGCCTCCTGGGAGGAGAAGGACTGTATAAACAGGAAGTCTACTTTGCAGACTCTGATGTCCTTTTGATAAGTGCTAAACTCTTCTGGGTCTCTTTCCCCAAAAGTTTCTCCATGGGTCTGGAGTCACAGCTCTGGGGCAAGAGAGTGGATTTCATGTCTTCCTAACTCAATCACCAATGCAGCTCAGGCAGAGAGAGAGAGGTAGAGAGAGAAAGGAAAGGCAAGGAACAGAGAGGAGAGAAATTCTAGGAAGAAAAAGAGTGAGCAAGGAAAGAAGATAAGAGGAGGAGAGGAAGGGAGAGAGTGTGAAACAGAGGAAGAGATAAAGGGTGTGCTGAAGTTATGGTGTAATTTCCTCAATATAAACCAACTAAACAAAATGGAACTTTTAAAAGCTAGAAGCCCACCACATTTCAGACCTCCTCTTCTGTTGGCTCCCTGCCTGCAAACACCAGTTAGGAGCATCATCCTTTAAGAAACGGATATCAGAACTTCCATGTCCTCACCTGGGCTCTACTCTCCAAAGAAGACAGCGGTTCCCTTAGGAATCACCACCAACAGCCTCCCTGTTGCTCTAGTCTGGTGATCCCTCAAAACAGAGGTCCCACCTAGAGAGTTCCTGCCATGCCAAGGCTGGGCATGCTGGAATTTCAAGTGAAAAAGACATTGATGAAAGGTGGGAAGAAACATTGTTTACAGGTCAGGCCATACCAGTAGTCGCTAGCTGCCTGGCCTCCAAGGAGTCCGTCACCATTTTGAACATCAGTAAAACAGGGGAGTGAGAATATCTACCTTTCAAGGTTATTGTCAGAACTCATAAGGCGTAAAGGAAGACCAGGGTATCTGTAAATGGAACACACCACAAATCAGGCAGCAAAGGTGTCTGTCGATGATGCACACCCATCTTAGCTGAGCCCCCAAGTGGGCATGTGGGCAGGTCTCATGTTCAGGGGACCCAAGGAAAAGCTCCCTGGGAGAAGAAGGGTCAGGAAAACTTTCCACCTGTTTCAAGTACCCAGCACAGAACAATGGTGTATTTCCCAGGCTTTGAGATTAATTTGTTGAACTGGGCTCATGCTGCATGCTGGATCTGATGCTGTGCTCGGGGACTCTTTGTATCTCACACATTACTGAATGGTTGCTTTATAAATCTACCTTCTCTGCTCTTCCATAGTCCTGTATTGTAGGTCTTGTTCCCATTTTACAGACTGAAAATCTAAGGTTCAGTTAGGTGGAGCCAAGTCCAAAGTCCATTCAGTCATTACATCACAGAGCCCACGAGCATCTGCTGGTTCCTAAGTCTTTACTCATAGGAATAAAAATATGACACCCCTAGCTTTGAGGAAAAAGATAGACATAAAATGAGCAAGACATCATGCATATGAGGGCTGTAGGAATAGGGAAGGAAAGGGGCCACAGTGCATTATAATCCATGCTGGAGATATTTAATTCTTAGAGTGAGGAAGGTGGAGACAACATGACCAGCCCTAAGGCATATGTACTCAGTCCTGGATGCTGGGAGCTGCTGGCACCTTGAGTGTTAATATCCTGAAGACCATGCAAATGGGGAAGGGGCAGTTGCTCAGAGGTAAAGTGGGTCCTGTTAGCAGGAGTGGATGCTGGACAGGCCAAACTGACATATTTCTTTCCTCTTTTAGTCAGCTGACTAAAGCAAAAACACCTCATGGGAACAGTTAGGTGCCTTTCTTGAGTCCCTAGATCCCTATGTGCCTGTCTGTTCCATACTATGTTCTAGACTAGGAGCTTCTTGTGGGTGGAATTATGACTCTTGTCTCTGAATCCCCTGGACTGTCATTCAAAAACTCTTACAGAAAAATTAACTGTCTTACAGGGAAGCTTGACACTTTTATGAACAGGAGAATAACAGCATCCAATTTATGCTTGAGAAAGATTTATCTGATTGCAATGTAGAGCTGGATTAGAAGGATTACAACTTAAGTAGGAAGACCAACTTGGGAGCTAGTAGAGTTCATGCCCTATGAACTATGGTGGGGCCAGACGTCATAAACATGTGCAGTCATCCTTCCACTCTCTATGCTTCGTGATACTGTCCCAGGGAGTGCAGATGAGGACCCACACACCAGGGGCAATAGTGTGTCCTCAGAGGATTGGTTCCAGAACCCCTGCAGACATCGAAACCCATGGATGTTCAAGTTCCTTAGAGAAAATGGTGTCGTTTCATATAAAACCTACATACGTTATCCTGTACCCTTTAAGTCATCTCTGGATTAATTACATTAACTAATGCAATAGAAACGCTGTGTGAATAGATGTGATACTGTATTGCTTAGGGAACAATGACAAGAAAAAATGTATGTGTTCAATACTGAAGCAATTTCTTTTAAAAAAATATTTTTGATCCTTGTTTGTTTCAATCTACAGATG
>JAJEJO010001666.1:367420-379507 GCA_020662805.1 Glaucomys volans
GTGGTTGCTGAGCAGAGAAGTGTGCATGGGCCATGGCAGGATGGGTAGTTTAAGCCTTTGAGACTGAGGGTCCCATTTCATAAGCTGATGCAATCTAGCCTTGGGCTCTCCAAAACGTAAGCTATCCCCTGAGGAGCTTCATGTAAAGCTGGGGAGGAGAATGAAAGGTGTTAACTTCACCTTTTTGGATCTCTCCAAGCACTTCTCCCTCCTCCCGATATCACCCCTCTTATAGAGCTCATCATTTTCAACTGATCCATGTCTGTTGCTCCCAGATCTCCCACACCCGGTTGCCATGTTTACTTCCAAAATTCAGTCTCGCATTTTTTATTGCTAATGCCAACTTGATGCCTTTCAGACACCTCAGACTTACTAAAATTTGACTTTTGAACATAAAGTAATGTACAAGGATAAAAAGGAATATAGTAAAAATGAAAAAAATAGGAAGAAAATTGCTTTGGATAAGCAATTTTTTTATGTCTACAATATTTCCTTATCTCTGTTGGTACTTGGTAGGCAGTAGGTGCTCAATAGCAGTTCACTAAGTGAATGAACTGATGGAGGACGTCTCCATCTGCTCCCCTGGAAATCTCTTCATTGAGAAACTCAGAAGGTCCCTGCCCTTCTCCCTTGTCATCCTCCCTCTTCTTTCTGCAAGGCCCTAAGTTAGATCCTTACCAACCCAAGCTATATTGTATGACAGAAGGTCCCCGACTCACCATGAGTTTCAACAGGGCACAGCTCATGGCAACAAGGAAGGTCTACATTAGCTCCACAACTGGGCTCCTGATCACTGCACAGTTCCCTTGTGCTCTGTATTACTTATATTTTAATTTTATGTATATTGTGACCTTTTGACATCCTAAAAAAACACTTTGCCTGGGGAGTAACAATCTAAAAAAACATCCTAAAAAACACTTTGCCTGGGACTAGACAATTCTTGGAAAGAGCAAAGTGCCCAGCAGGGAGCATGCGTTTGACATGAAAACTAGCCAGTCAGAGCCTACTGTAGTTTGGATCTGGAATATGACCCAAAGACCCCTGTGTTAAAGCCTTCACCACCAGGGTAGCACCATTAAGAAGCGTTGGAATCTCTAGGAGGTCTTTAGGTCATTGGAGGCATGCCTTGAAAGATATTGTGGGACCCCCGGCCCCTCCTTACTGTTTTGTTGTTGTCATTACTTGTTTGTCTGTTTTCTGTCCATAAGGTGACTTGTTTCGCTCCATGCCATGATGAGCTGCCTTGACACAATCCAAAGCAATGAGGCCCATCAGACATGTGCTAGGATCTCCAAGTGTGAGCCAAAACACACCTTTGCTCTTTACAAGCTGATTAGCTCTGGTATTTTGTTAAAGTCATGGACGTCTGAGAAACATAGAACCCTACCTCCTCTATCTGGTTCATGTACCCAAGGAGGCAACATCCATCTACTTTACTTATTCCAGGGCCAGAGCTACAATTTGGGTGTCTATGCCCCTAAATTTATATTTTGATACCCTAACTCTCAGTATTACACGAATGAAGCCTTTTGTATGTGATTAGATCTTGAGGGCAGAGACCCCATGAATGGGATTAGTGCCTTTAGAAAAGAGGACCAAAGGAAATCGCTGGTTCATTGCACCAAGTAAAGACACAGAGAGAAGGTGCCATTTATGAACCAGGAATTGAACCCTCACAGACACCAAATCTGCTGGTGCCTTGGTCTTGGACTTCCCAGTCACTAGAACTGTGAGAAATAAATTTGTTATTTTTAAGTCACCCAGTATAAGTTATTTTGTTATAACAATCCAGATAAGCTAAGACAGCCAGGTATAGAGTCTATCCCTGTAGCCCAAAGCCCACCAAAGCTATTCATACTGGCCAATCTGAAGCTGTTCACCCTTCCTTATCTTACCATTCCCACAGAAACCCCAAAAAGACCATGGCATAAGGATACCATTGGCTCTGTCTTATTCCTCCTGACCACTCTGATGCTTGCCCATGTGACCCTGTATGTCACCTCATGTACCTGCAAGTTGTCCTCTTGTGAGATCTAGCTATCTTGCCAAGCTCTCATGCACATGTTTTTAACAGCTACCTCAAGCCTAGTGTGAAAAGAATGGTAGGTCTTTAAATCTGGCATTCCAGGATGTCCACCTCTGTTCCCAGCCTCTTTCCAGAAGAATCGGTCCTTTCACTCCCAGTCAGCCTCCTTGGGGCTTCTTCTACCCATGCTGGCATCTACTGTCTCCATGCTTAAAATGACATTTTTTGGCAGGTTTAAATCCTACCCATTGTTGAGGGCTAAGGTCAGGTTCCTTTTTTATGAAAATACTTCCAGGTCACTCTTAACTGTGCCCAGTATTTGGCACTTGCGTACTGATGATAGCCTCCTGAGAAGGTACGTCCCAGCAGCACCAGGCTCCACACTCTCATGATCTCAGGCTGCAGGGGGCCTCCAGACTCCTCCTGTACGTTTGCATTGGCATCAGGCAAATGACTAAAAGGGAAGTCATTACTCAGAGTCCATCGTCAACCATCCTTAAAGGAGGTCAACTTTAAGGGCCACATCCTCAGCAGGGACAGCTCTATCTCTCCAGCCTGAGCTCAAAGGGTCAGCATGTCCACACTTCCTAAGAATTCCACAACATAAATAAAGACTCACTTTTCCAACATGCATCATGACCCTCTTCACAGTTAGACAACTTTGGCTTTTGAAAACTTTCAGTTCATTATTCCATATCATTTAAAAATAATCATGAGCTATAATACTAAATATATTCATTAGTAGGTCATAGGCAAGGTCCTTCCATTTCCTTTAAGACCCTGAAATTCAAATTCTCTTTTTCCCCTGTTGATGGAAATTTGGAAGCATGTTATCTTGTTTTGGTATCCATCAGGTTTCAGGTGACCTTGTTTTAAACAGTCACTTTTTAGGCTTGTACCTAAAGAGTATTGGCATAGAGCTGATTACAAGAAAGATTAGTTAGTGCTTAAAAGTACAGCACTGTATCTACTTTTAATCATGGAAAATTCCCTCTTCCTTCTATCTCCCTCCACTCCACCACAACCAAATCTTTGAGAGTCTTCCTCAAAAGAGTTCCAGGGACAACTTAATAATGTGCAAAACATTCAAAGGAATCTGTGCTAGTTTGAGGTTTCCATGCCCTAACTTGGAAGAAAGTACAGCAATTTAAATGCAAAGAAAAGCTATGACCTGAAGTTATTGATGGCATTGAGAATTCGCTATCCCCAAACACAACCTTGCAGCATTTGAGAAACAGAAGAAACAGGGCCATCACTGTGTTAATACACTTTCTGCCCTTGTGCCAAAATATCTGAGAAAACTTAAAGAAGGAAAGGTTTAGAGGGGAGTGAAGGGAGGGAAAGGGGTATGGAGGACGGAATGATAGTAGAGTAAAACAGACATTATTACCTCGTGCACATGTATGACTGCATGATTGATGTGATCCTGCAATATGTATAATTAGAAAAATGAGAAATTACACTCGATGTATGTATTGATCTATCAAGATGTATAAATGCATTCTACTATCATGTACAACTAATTAGAACAAATAAAATTAAACTATTTAAAAAAGGGAAAGGTTTACTTGGGCTAACCATTTCAGAGGTTTCAGTCCATGTTCAGTTGCCCTGTTGATTTTGGGCTTGTGATGAGCGAATGGGAGAGGAAGCTGCTCACCTCCTGGCAGGTGGGAAGAAAAGGAGGGAAAGAAGAGGGGCTGGGGTCCCAGTATCAGCTTCAAGGCCACACCTGCAGTGACCTAATTCCCTTACCTCCAGGTCTTACCTCTTTAAAATTCCACCACCTCTCCATACTACCACTGCTGGCAACCAAGACTTTAACACCTGGCCCTTTGGGGGACCCTTACACAAATTGTAGAAATCACTCTTACCGTCCCCTCACCTTTTTCCTGTGAAGCAAGTCATCTGGCCCTCATTCAAAGGAGCCATCTCTACATACGTAGCCAAGGAACATCCTCATCTCTGAAGCCATAGGGACACAGAGAAAAACTTGAACAAACAAGCTCTCCCAGTTTATCACTGTTAGATCAGACCCTTTGTCCTTCCATCTTACCTCTTCATGGTCATCTACTTTCCATCAAAATTAAATATGAAAATACATACGCTTACCTGTTTCTTTGGTGTCTTCCTTTTAGAACTTACTAAATAAATGTGTATGCTTTTCTCTTGCGAGTCTATCTGTTGTTACAGGGGCCTCAGCCATGAACCTAGTGATGTTCACTCCCCTGCACTATGCTGGTAACTAAGAAAAGAGATGTAGCAGGTCCAGTTAAGAAGCTAAGTCTCTGCAACTCCCAAGACAGAAGCAGGGGTCCATGACCTGTTCCTCAGCCCCATCCACCCTCAGGGCAGTGGAGGAATCCTTAACTGCCCTTGGGCTCAGGGATGCCCTGTCCCCTGACACTAGAGTGTTCTGCCCTTTTAGACCAGTAGTCACTGAAACATGTGGAAGGGCTGTGTCCCAAGCAGAACAGAGAATACCCACACACTCTAAGAACTGCAGCTACTTACACACCCCAGGATCTCATTAAATTCCCTGCTAACCCGGTGGGTGGTTTGCCTAAGGTTATTAAGTTGCAGGGTTTGGGAGATAAAGTCAAGTTCAAATATTTCCTCTTTGGATCTTCATTTTGTTAAATTTTGTCCGTTTTTCTGGGTTGGTTGAGTTTGGATCTAGGTTCTGTCATCCCAAAGCATTTGAACTACTCCCAGCTTCTTTTATTCCTGGTCTTCATCAGGGTCTGAATTGGCCAACATCTCAAATGCCCTTTCATAAGCTCATTTCCTCATCCAGAGGATCTGAACAGACCTATGAACTAACTGCATTCCATCCCCTACTTTCTCTTTGGATCTGTCTTTTAATTTCTCCTCTTTTGCCTTAGCTTCCTTCTGTACTATTCCAGGGGTTTTTTGGTCCCTTTTAATGAATGGCTACCCTGACTGAGTTTGGACAAAGAATACAGGATTTTGAGATTCTCCTAGGGAAGCAGATGGAATTAGGATTCTCCTTCATCTCATTCACTTGACAGTCATCCCTGGTTCTCTCTGCTAGACTGACTCATTTATGCCCCATGTGGAAGTGATGACTACTTTGCAAACCTCATCATTTTAACTCCATGGATATTTTCAGATGTTCGAGATATGCCAAGGATCTAATGCTAGTCTCTCTCATTCTTTCTCAGGAAAGTTTAACGGGAAGAGCAAGATGAAAATATATATATATACCCTGCAGTCAGGATATGAAAAAAGAGCCAGGTTTTCTAGACCTATCCTCCCTTCCCAGGTTGAGCACTAAAGTCTGGGAAGCATATAGCCAGTTTCTCTCTTCTTCCTAAACAAATGCATTTCCCTCAAAAGCAACCTCATCATTTGTATCTGTTCCTTTTTCCTTTATGACAGGAAGCTCCAAACCAGCTCAAGTCCAATCCATAAAAACTCACAAGAAAGAGTTGGGGGTGAAGTTCAGTGGTAGAGAATGCCCTTAGCATGTGCAAAGCCTTGAGTTTAATCATTAGCACCTCAAAAAATTTCAAGAGAGGCTTTTTAGATGAATAGAATCACTCAATTACTCTACTGATTGACGTTTTCTCCTAAGAGAGTAACCCTCAATGTGTCCTCAGCTAAGTGCTTTCTTATCAAATAAGAATTTTGTGACCTAGGCATAATTTGATTTCTTTGTAAGTCTTGACCTGTCTGTCCTATGGACCTGGTGCATAAGAATTCAGTGACATATGAGAAAATGAAATGAAGGACATCAGTGAGTTAGTGCTTTAAAACTGAGACTTCTTGGGCCTGGTTCAGAGAAGGCTTTTTTTCTGGGAATGAAAACAAAGAAAGATGAGACAGGAAGAGGTGAGAGGTCCTGTGATATGGTTTAATAAGAATTGTTTTGCAAGCTGTGCATTATAGCTGTGCCAGAAAAATCTTCCCTCTGATTCTGAGGACTACGTTGAGTTTTTCTCCTAAAGATTTAATATTCCAGTTATGTATGACTGGGTAGCAACCCATCCCAAAGTATAGTGTCATGAACTCACCACAGTTTTTCTGTGCTCATGGGTTCTGTGGTGTCATGTGTCTGAACAGGGCTGAATGTGGGGTGGCTTGTCTACTGCTATGATCTCTGGGGCCTCTACTGCAAAGACTTGAAACTGAGAGTGACAGGCAGAGCTAGGGGCTGGACCCATCCTCTGCAGGCACCTGAACTCAGTGTCTGGGCTCCATGGCTGGCAGGCTGAGTTCCTCTGGAACTGCTGATTATAGTGCATGCTTCTTTCCTTTCCATGCAGCATCAATGGTACACAGCATGGCAGCTGGATTCTGAGAGAGAGTCTACGTCAGCTTGGCTGGGTCATGGCATCCAGGTATTTGCTCAAACACCAGTCTAAATGTCACTATAAAGGTGATTTTTATATGAAATTAACATCTAAATCAGTATACTCTGAGAAAGCAGATTGCCCTCCATAATATAGTGGGCCTTATCCAGTCAGTTGAAGACTTTTATAGGGAAAAGTTCCCTAAGGAAGACAGATTTCTGCCTCCAGACTGTGTCTGACTCTAACTGAAACACCAACTCTTCCTTGCAGCTCCAGGCCGCCAGCCTGCTCTACAGAATTCAGGCTAGCCAGGATCCACAATCACAGAAGCTAGTTTATGAAGGTGGACTCTCCGTGTATATACATGCACACATCCTATTAGCTCTGTTTGTCTAGTGGATGCTGACTAATATTTGGGGTCCTGAAAGGGAAAGTCCCAAGAGTGGAAGTCTGAAGTATCCAGGCCTCCTTTGGCTCAGCCCCAGAAATCACACAGCATCACCCCCTGGCATTCCATTGGTGAAACACAGATTCAGGGAGGTGAAATTACAATGTCCCTTTGACAACTAGAATCACACAAAGGACAGGATTCCTAATAGTTGTCAAGAGGCTTGAGGAATAGCAGACTCAAAGAACATGTCAGTGCTAAGAGCCCAGTTCCACTGCAGAGCTTCTAAGTGCGTCTCCCACTGGATAAGAGAAGGACGGTCACAGTCACATTTGTCCTAGGTCTTCCATAGAACCAAGTCATCAGGTGTCTCTGAGCTTTGGAAGGAACCCATGGTTTCACAAGGGAGCTGAAAGTCTGGATGACAGAGTAGGTGACTTGGAAAGAATGTACAAGCAATGCCTAAATTTTGTAGGTTAGGTAGGTGGGGCGGTAGAGTACATGGGCAGAAAGTTGACTTTTTTCTGTGTGCTTGCTTTGTGCTTTTGTGCTAAATTCATTCATTGTCTCATCTAACTTTTAAAATAAGCATGTGAAGGAGTGTCTCTGTAATTTACTGTTGCAGAACAAATCATTGCAAAATCTAATGATGCAAAATAGTAATAATCACGTCCTCATAAATCCTCTTTGTTGTGAAGTTTACTAGGCTCAGTTGTGGTGGCTCAAACTCAGTGAGTCTTGTGAGGTTGTGGTCGGATGGTGCTGTGGTTTGGATATGGTTTGCATGTGCTCCTCAAAGGTTCATGTGCTGGAAGCTTGGTTCCCCAGTGTGGTGGTATTGAGGCAGCAGAACCTTTAAAAGGCAGGGTCTAATGCAAGGTAGTTAGGTCAGAGTGGCAGGCATCCCCCTGAGAAAGGGATTCATGCTATTTTGGTGGACTAGACTATTTCTTGTGAAAATGGGTTGTTAAAAAGCAAGTTTTTCTGATTCAGCTTTCTCTTCTTTCCTATCTTGCCATGCGATCTCTCCCTCTTGCATGTACTCCCACCATGATGTCATCTGCCATGTCGTGAAATGGCCAGAAGGTCTTTACCAACTCCAAACAGATATTGACATCACATCCTTAGTTCCCCAAAACTGTGAGTTAAGTAAACTTTTTTCCTCTATAATGTGTTCAGTCTTGGGTATTTTGTTATAGCAACACAGAACAGACTAAGACAGATGCTGATGAAATCTGGAGTCACCTTGAGTTTCACTCACTGTGGCCATCCACTGGGATTTCATCTGGGGTTATTGGCTGGAAAGCCTGCATGGGATTTCCAGGTGTTTGCTTGGTTCTTTCATGTAGAAAGTAAGAGCATCTCCAAGGAACCAGACAGAAACTAAATTACCCCCTTATGACTCACTTCCGAATCTCATAGCATCACTTCCAATCATTCTGTTTGTTACAAAGTAATGAAGGCCAGTCCACAATCAAGGGTAGAAGTAGCGAAAATTTTGCACATAGGCTTAAAACCATCCCAGGCAGTAGGAATTTTGCTCCTTTACAGATGGGGGAAGCCAAGTCCCATAGAGACTGAATTGACCGTGAGTGTGCACAGAGCTAAAGGGGCAGAAATGGGTCTTGACATCAGCTCCGTCAGAGTCCCAAGTCAACACACTAAACCATGCACACTGCCCATCAGCAAGCCCACATCTTAGTGTATATAAGACGTAGATAGATGTAGCAGGAATAGAATCTGAGCTCAAAAGTCAGAAGACAAATAAACCATTCCAAGAGCAAACAAGGAATGAATATGTCCTGCTACAAGAGGTCAGAAAGGCTTCTTGGGGTATTGGATTTAGCAGAGTAGGGAAGGGTCTGTGTAAGATAAGGATGGGCAGAGACACTGGGGGGAGGGGAAGCAGGAGGTAGGCATTCCAAGTGGAGTCTAGGATATGTGGGGGCACACACATTAACCTTGGTAAATAATGTCTGAGTGCACATAGGAGGTTCACGAAGAAATCAAGAAATTGCAATGCCAGATGAATAACTTTTATTTTCATTTAAATTTCTCTTTCTTTAAGTGTGTACTTTGGATCAGCAGTGTAAGCGTCACCTGGAAATTTTCAAGGAAGGAAAATTCTTAGCTCCACCCTAGACAACAAATCAGAAACTCCTGAGATGAGCCCAGCAACTTGTGTTTTAATAAATCCTACAGGGTCAGGTTTGAGACCCTCTGCTACCAGGTATTGTAAAGGGTCATATCACCTGGTTATGGTTATTGAGTAGGCTGCAACGAGAACAAACTGTGTCCAGGGAGAGGCAACGCAGAGTCAATACATGGCTGACCTACTGCAGGACAAGGACAGAGGGCAGGAATGATGGGCACAGTCCTTGGACTTCGTTGATCATAAAGAGTGTGAGCCCTCCCTCACAGCATCTACTCACTGAGCACAGTCACCTACTTAGAATTTCTCTAAATATTTGAGCCAAATGGCCCAGGAATCTGAGTATAAACAGAACTCAAGGATTCAGTTACAGACTCCGCTTCCTGTTACAACATCAAGCTATTCTGAACTTTGCCTTTGGCAAAGCATTGCTTGGTCAAGCATTTTCTCTGGGACTCCCATGCTTCATTGCAAGTCTCATTGCATTGTTATGAAGCCCATTGATTTCCCCAACCATTCCAAGAGCAAGCAAGGATGGGTTTAATACTAGGATGGACCACAGATGCTTGAAAATTAAATGAGACAATTTTTGGCACACTCGATGTATATTAGCTATTTTTATGATTATTTCTCTTGTTATTGCTAATTCATGCATTCATTCAATATTTGCTGTATTGGTACTTGCTACTATGTGCAAGGTACTGAGAACAAAGTGATGAATTAAACACTCATGGCCCTTCCTTTGGGGTTCTCTATCCTTCTTCATTGTCAGTCCATCTGTGAGATGGACAAGAACATGGACCTTAGAGTCTCAAGAATTGGGTTTGAGCTCTAAATTCTATAAAGTACTAACTATAATCTTGGGAAAATCACATCTCCAGGCATGTTGCCTCATCTGAAAATGGGATCTAAAATTTGCTTTACACATCACAAGGTTGTGTGAGGATCAGATAAGAAAAAGGATGGGAAGACATTTTGAGAATGGCAAAGGCTCTCCATCCTCAACATGGGTAGCAGATTCATTTTCCTCCCCCTTTCTTTGCCTCTTTGCCACTTCCCTCCACCTCCTGCCCTTGGCCCAATCCATGGAGCACTCCCTCCCTCCTTCTGTAGGCCCAGGTTCCCCCTGCATTGCAATTTCATTGTCTCCTGACGGTTTGTTCCTAACTGCTCTTCAATTCAATAAAAGACAGTCAATTTCCCAAATGGCCAGTTCAGTGAACATATCAAATATACAGATTTGCCAACAACTTGTTTCTTTTAACTCTTTATACAGAATTTAATAGTTCTTACTGATGTGATGATTTTATCACCTTATCAATATTTAAGGAACGTTGGTTTTGTGTTGTAGGGATCCCAGAGGATTTCAGAGCACAGAGGAATTCTCTGATGGAGGAGAGGTACAGGACTGTCAGCACATAGCCCTGCCTGGACATCTAATGTGAAGTTGGAAAGAGGTCTAGGGAGAAGGAAATATGGAAACCTCAGCTCCCTGAGCCCTGATGCCTAAGGCCCTGCCAATCCATCCAGTGTAAATTGATGGAGACTTTACTACATATATTTTTAAATGTTTTTGGTAAATCTGCAAACTGGTCATCGAACAAATAAGCCATTCAGCATTGAATATCCATTCACTGATGAATGTGAGTTCCACTGGCCTTTCAAGCTTGTTGGGGCTCAGATGGGTCCTTCCAAATGGATTTCAGCCACTTATGAGCACATGTGGTCAAGCACTGGTCTTAAGTGAATCAGGATTAATGTTGTCTCTGACAGTAACCTACCTTTTGACTTGAACCCATATCTCAGCATACTTACCAGCATCCCAGCAGATTCCTTGGAGGTGAAGGGAGAGGGGCCCTCTCTCCAGTCCTGGATGTGGGATTCAGCACCGACTGGAAGGATCCAGCCTGGGAATGTTTGGGATAGCATCTCTCTCCCAAACATCTTCTTTCTGAACCTTCCCCAAAGCTACGACCCTCCCCACCTGTTTCAACGATGTTTGTTTTTCTCAGCCCAGGATGAGGGTTGGAGAACTTTGCCCATTAGCAAATGTCCTCTGTGAATGCTCAGCTTTCAGTCTGGACTCAGCACAGATGCGCAGCTGACCTTTGCCCCTCACGTTTTTCTGCTTTGCACCTGTGCTTATGTTAGCTGGCCTGGGGCTTGCACTGTGTGACATGTCAGCTGCAGTTTCACTGAGCATGCATGTGCTTACTGCTGTGGCATTTCTCCTCTAGGAATAGGGAGGGAACACCCAGCATGGAGGTGGCCAGGAGCTCCTGGTGGATGTAGTGGGTGGGTCTGAAAATGTCCCACTCACCCCTCTCACTCCTGTGTGGGGAGGAAGAGAAGGAGGAGGAGGAAGAGCAGGAGCAGGAGGGTCTCATAAAAGGTTGACTCCTGTCCTCACAATCTTTACTCTGAACTCCGGGGGAAGACCCAGGCCTGCCATTGTGGGTGGGCCAAGAAGGTAATGACTTGTGATTTTAGTTTACCTTTGGGGAAACTGAGAGCAATCGGCCAAAGAAACTTGCCTAAGATACATGTCTTTAAGGACAAAGGTGAAAGCAAATGGCTCTGTGCAGCTGGCCCCCTCCAAGACAGGATCCTGAGCCTCAACCACATGGGAGCTTTCTGTCAGCATCCAGTCCCTTTGGGTCCACAGGCCGCTGCTGTGCTCAGTACGGTAATTGGCTAAAATTCAAACCTGATCATATATCTCAAGTCCACTTAACATCCCAGTTTCCCCTTGTCCTTGAAGACAATTTCCAAACTTCCCAGTTTAGCATATGAGGCCTTTACTATCAGGAACCTGCCTATATCTTCACTGTAACCACCTGCACCAGGAGGTTTACTATGCCACAAATCTATGTCTGTGCTTTTTCACAGGTTGTGCCCCTTGGATGAATGACTACCCCCACTTATTTCAAGACTAGGTTTTACCAAGTGCTCTAGTCTGTTTGGGTTGCCATAATAAAGTACCAGAGACCTGGTGTCTTATACAGTAGAAATATATTTTCTCACAGTTCTTGAGGCTAGACATCCAAGATCAAGTGTTGGCAGGGTGCTGGGCGCGGTGGCGCATGCCTGTAATCCAAGCGACTTGGGAGGCTGAGTCAGGAGGATCGCGAGTTCAAAGCCAGCCTCAGCAACTTAGTGAGGCCCTAAGCAACTCAGTGAGACCCTGTCTCTAAATAAAATACAA
>JAJEJO010001666.1:380265-474942 GCA_020662805.1 Glaucomys volans
GCTGAGTCAGGAGGATCGCGAGTTCAAAGCCAGCCTCAGCAACTTAGTGAGGCCCTAAGCAACTCAGTGAGACCCTGTCTCTAAATAAAATACAAAATAGGGCTGGGGATGTGACTCAGTGGCCCAGTGTCCCTGAGTTCAATCCCTGGTCCCAAAAAAAAAAAAAAAAAGTGTTGACAGGGTTAGTTTCTCGTGAAGCCTCTCTCCTAGGTTTTCCAATGGAGTCCTCTACCTGTGTCTTTACAAGGTCTTCCCTCTGTGTGTCTGCGTCCTAATGTCTTATTGTAAGGATACCAGTCATCTCAAATCAGGGTCCATCCTAATGACCTCATTTCAACTTAATCTCCTTTTTAAAGATCCTGTCTCCTAATACAGTCATATTTTATGGCCTCAGCATATGAATTTTGACAGGGACACAATTCAGTCCACAATGCAAAGCCCAAAGTGGGAGGACTAACTGATCAGTTCCTTCAAACTGGTTCTCTTGTTACATTGCAGATGAGAAAACTGAGGCCTGAAAGATTAGATTGGTTTGAAGGAACTGGAACTGAACCAGTTTGGAGGAACTGGATCAGTTAGACTGCTAAACCTGGGCAGTCCTAAACAAACTGGGCAGTTGGTTAGCCTGTCCTCATCCCTGCAGGCCTCAGGTGTGTTTGATGTGCCCTCAGCTTCCCTATCACAGTTTTCATCTCACTGGCTCTTCTGAGTCCCTGACTGCTCCCTAAAAACCTCTTGAGCTTAGGGGCTGTTCTTCCTCACCTTTGTACCCAACCCCTGGAATATAGTAGGTGCTAATATGTGAAAAAATAAATAAATGCTCTTGAGTGTGTTCCTGATCCTTTGTCTTCTGATACCTCTTCTTGGGATGTCTTTCCCCCTTTCCATTTTAACTCCCAGTCTTTTTACATAAGATCTAGGATAAAGACCTATATCTAAATAGAAAACCATTCCAGATTCTTTTATCAGAGTTGACTAGGCTGGTTTCTCCACCCTCTGGGCACAGAGCCCTACCATCTTGTGCCCTCTGCCTTTGGGTTAGTTATGTAGGAGGACTGACCACATGGGAGGAGGACTGGCCATTTTTGTGTCTCATTCTCTCCAAAGAAAGGACAGCAAGAACCACGTCCATCCCACCATTACAATAACAACTCTCAGTCAGAGTAAAAGCAAGTCACAAAGCCCACATGCATCTTGGATTGTGCTCAGTCCTTTCAAGAACCTGAGGAGGAAATCAGAGCAGAAGAGGAAGAAAGGCCCAGTGAGGATTAATGACCCGAGCAGGTCACCCAACAATAAGGGGGAAAAGATGGAGCTGAGAAGTCCTTCTTCAGTTTGCAAATCTGCCACCAACTGCTAGACTCTTCCCTAGACCCAGAGCCAGCTGATGTCTGGGCCCAACCTGCTCCATCCTGCCTTATGTTTTTCTGCCTGGGCATCAATCGAATCTCTCACTCTCTTGGGTTCAAAGGGTGGAAACCTCTAGCCCTTCTACAAATTGACCATGGCTCAGAGACAGTCTCCACAAGACATGCCCCTAGAATTTTCTGACTAATTTTTGTCACCTTCTCTATACCCATCTTGGCATAGGGAAGCTGTGTTCATTTTAGAATGTTAGAGTGTTGAGGGCTCTTGGTCTATCACTGAAGACTGTCATGGATGGGTCTAAATTTATATTCATTATAGTAATAATAACTAACATTCTTATCTCTGCCAGACCCTGAGCAAAGGGGTTCCCATGTGTTAACACAATTACACTTAATACAACCCAATAGGCTGGTTCTCTTGTTACATTGCAGATGAGGAAACTGAGGCCTGAAAGATTAGATTTCTGCCCAGTGTGGTGGTGCATGCCTATAATCCCAGTGACTAGGGAGGCTGAGGCAGGAGAATTGCAAGTTCAAAGCAGTCTCAGCAACTTAGCCAGGTCCTTAGAACTCAATGAGAACTAATTAATATATACATATTAATTAATAATTGATATACATAATTAATACATATATAAAAGGGCTGGGGATGAGGCTTGGTGGTTAAGTGTCCCTGATTCAATCCCTGGCACAAAAAATAAAAGGAAGGAAGGAAGGAAGGAAGGAAGGAAGGAAGGAAGGAAGGAAAAAGAGGGAGGGAGGGAGGGAAGGAAGGAAGAAAGAATGATTAGACTTCCCTCTCAGAACACAAATCAGGCAGTGGTAGACTAGGCTTCATCCCATATTGACTCTCCTGTACCCTGACAACCTCCTGTAATACTCTTCAAGTTATTCTCCGCTCTAGACTGTAATTTAAATGGAAAATCTCAAGCTGAGAGCTTACAAACATGCACACCTGCCAGACTGCACTGCCCAAGCTTGTCCAGAGCAAGGAATGTGCCTGCTCAGTCAGGAGTGCACACAGATGTAATGCTGACCATTCAGTCCCCCGTCACTATCTCTTCTATGACCTGATTGTCTGATCTTTCAGTGCAGCTGTAGGGACCATGGATTTAGCAAAGGAGTAATCTAACTGTGCTCTGTGAATTATGGACATGTCCCAGCTAATAATAATCACAGTTCACCCTTGTGCAAGACCTTGCAAATCACAGAGTTCTTTGACCTGGAAGAGTTCAATTGATCCTTCTCATCACCTGACCAGGAAAGTAGGTGGTTGTGATGAGTCTTGGTTTCCAGGTAATCCAAGGGCTAGGCAAAGGGAGAGAAGGTGTTGCCCCTTTAGCTTTGAGTCTGGAAACCTGAGGAAACTTCAGCTTGGAATGGAGCTTGCAGAATCTGAGCAGAGTTCCGTCTCTATTTGGACTTACAGAGAGAACACACATGGAAGAGATGCTGTCCTGCAAAGTGAGTAATTGCAAAAGGGACAGAACATGGTTCCCGAAAAAGATGCAGAGAGAAAAAAGACAAAACACAGAGCAGAAGGGAGGTGGCATGGCTCACAGACATGTGCAAGTGATTGAAGCCTTCAGGGATCACCTTACACCCAGGGGAAATCAAGCAGGTGGTGGTGCTGTGGGCAGTGACGGGGTTTGAAAGTAATTATTCCCAGCTTATTATTCAGAACAGTGACATTTATAGCTGAGCAAGTCAGAAGAGAAAAAAATCCATGCTCCAATGAGTGGGTCACCCTTTATGACATTTGGCCTTCCGACTGCATCCATATCCTGTAAAGTGTGGCTGTGGTGACATCTGAATTGGACAGTGGGGTCTTGGAGAAAAACATTCTTAATAAAAGGCAGGATGCAAATCTCTCTTACATAGGACAGTCTCAGGACTGTGAGATTTCAGGAGAACAGTTCAATGTCTGAATTCGCAGGTCATGGAAGGAACAATGGAGAGTCTGAGGCTTAAGGAATGGCTCCCTGTCACTCACGTGCAGAATCAGGGCTGGACGTGCAATCGAAAGGCCTGCCTCCCACCCCGGCCTTGAGGGACCCCATCAGATACTCTGGGTGTGGGGCTGTCTCCCATCTTTCTCTCAGCCCGTGGCTCACCTGCACAGCCAGGGCTAAAAAGACATTATTTTCCCATTCTGAAGAACAGCAGACTTTGCTTGTTTTTCTTTCTCTTTCTCTATTTCTTCATTTGAATAGCTCAACCTCAGGAAGATATTAAGTACCCAATAAATACCTAAATATATTACTTTCTTATTAATGACATATTTTGTTATTAATAGGGAATTAACATCAGTTCAAATATGAGAAGTCTTGAAAATAAGGAAAAGTGTGAGAGGAAAATAAAAATACTCTAAACATCCACAACTCAGACACACATGTACTAACATTTAAGCATATCTTCTCCTAACCTTTCACAGATGCCTATGTTCACATGTATAGTTAATAAAAGCAGGGCCATGATTTCTATAGCAGTCTCTCATTATCTTCAGTTTCACTTTCCATAGTTTCAGTTACCCCTAATCAACCACAGTCTGAAAATATTTGGTGGAAAATTCCAGAAATTCACAATTTGTAAGTTTTAAATTGTCTGTCGTTCTAAGGAACATGACGAGATCTCATACCATTCCACTTGGGATGTGACTCATCCCTGTGTTCATATACTACCTTCAAAGAGTCAGTCAGTAGCTGGCATGTCAGTTATCAGATTGACGGTCATGGCACTGCTGTGCTGTGTTCATGGAAAACCATAGGTAAAAGCTTCTTGCTATATCTCAATGCCTACATCCTTCATCTCACTTCATCTCATCATATAGTCACTGCATCATGTCACATCACCATAGGACAAAGGGGAGTACAGGACAATTAGGATATTTTGGGAGAGAGAAAGGGACAGCATTAACATAACTTTCATCATAGCATATTACTACAATCATTCCATGTATTGGTTGTACTATTATTGATCTCTCATTGTGCCTTATAAATTAAACCTTATCCTAGGTGTATAAAAGAAAAATATGATACATATAAAGTTCAGTACTTTTCATGGTTTCAGGTATCCATTGCGGATATTGGAACATAACCTCCAGGGATCAGGGTAAAAACTACTATATCACAGATGATAGGTAGATGATAGATAGATAGATAGATAGATAGATAGATAGATAGATAGATAAATATCCACATATGTAGTTTCATTTATATGTATTTTTTTTACTTATTTTAACAGAAATGTTTTCTCTGTATTAATTGAAGTTTCTCAGAAAAAAATACATCTTGGAGACTGGTAGGATTCCTTGCAATTTATCTAACCCATTCCTTCTTATAAACATTGCTGCAAATGGCATCATACATGAGCCATCATGTCTTCCTAAGGTTCTTCAGGCTCGTTCCTTGGCAGTGAGTGAGAGGGGCAGGGCTAGATTCTCACTACACTGAGGATCGCCTGAAGGATGGTTCAGATGGGTTGCTATCACTTGCTCACAGCTCACGGCACACTTCAGAAATGTCAAGTTCTTTAGTACTCAGCAATCTGTGCCTCTTAATCATTTTAAAATCAATAGGAGAAGGTGGCACAAAGATGTGGAGTGTGAGATGGACAGAGGTGACAAGCAGGCAATAAGGAGTTTGGTTTAAGAACAAAGAACACTGGTCAGCATTAGCCCCTCCCCCAAGACATGGATACACAGAAGCTCCATAGGGACATTCATGCAATGGATAGGGTGACCCTATAAGGCAGAGGACAGTGCCTCTCTCCTGGTAGCCTGAAAAACGGTTCAATGAGCATGGATGTTAGTCAATCCCTATGGTGTTTCTCCTTTGCTCTCAAAATGTGTGTCTTTTGCACTCCCAATTGATAGAAGTATCAATTCAATAGACTAACATTCTTAAGTCTCCACAACAGGCTCCCAACAAATCTCTCTGGCTGCATTTTCCATTCAACCACTTACATAAGTCTCAGATTTCAACTAAGAGAGAAATCTCTTTCTGATCCAATGATGCTCTTAAATTTCTCCTTTCAGAACTTTGCTAGGAAAAATTCCTACCTCTAGAATTTCTGCCTCTAGAATTTCTTGAGAGGACAAAATTTCTTCCTCTCACAGCTTTGCTCACCTCTTGCAGGAGTCCTACTGAGTTCTCTAAATCTGGGATTTGCCAAAGACTCCAGTTTTAGGGGTCTCACTTGGGTTTCTTGTTATATTAAGAGTCAATGGATTGAATGAACACCAAAATTTCATACCCAGGAAATCTAACACATCGTCTAGTGAAGGAGTGAAGTCAGAAGTAGAATGCCACATGCTCCTGGTTAGCGGATAAGACAAAAGAGTGGTAGGCTGTCATGGTGCACAATTAGGGGGGATAGGGTGGGATCTGTTAGTTCAATCTAACCCTGGCTTCTTCACCCAGAGGTAAAATAGGCAAACAGAAAACTGCACTCGCTTCTAATGAAAATGTTTCCCAACACAGCTGAGGAGTACATGAACTGTGCCTTTAGCAAAAGAGTATTTGGATCTGGGTAACCAGAAATTCAGATTTTGTTCAATCTGAACAGGTTTCCAGTGGAAATGACAACACTGATTTGTAGCTGGACCTCACCCTCTTGGGGTCTCTTGTGAAGTCCGAATTCTGGGTGATATCACCTGATCTAACTGAAATCTTTTCCAGAAAGTAAGAGCCTTGGGGACCAGGATCTGAGCAAGGGCAATATGTCACAAAAGCCCAGTTCAGGCCAGGTACGGGGAGACTATTTATATTTGGACCATCCAACCACGTGTTCATCACAGGCCTGGACAAAGAAGGAAAGAATCCTGCTATGATACAAAAGATCACACATGGGGTGAAAAGACAGTAACAGAATTCTCGAAGAGGGATTGTGATGACAGTCACTATGGAGAAGAGAGATGGAAGAAGGGAATCTCTGTAAATGCCAGAGGAACTGGAGCTAGATATTACTCATTGATGTATTTTGTGAAAAAAAGTTCAAAGTGGAGAAAAGTTCAAAAAATCAAGATGTAAGCAAACATTTTTACCACCCAATCTTAGAAAATGTATTTTGTTTTCTTTTCTTTTTAAAGAGAGCAAACATTCCCAAATGAACAAAAATCTGTAACTACCTGATTCTTATTTCTGTCCTCCCCTCTCTGTGGCAACTACTATGTCTGTGTTCTCCAGTTGTGCTGATCAGCTTTGTGTCACTATGACAAAACACCTCCTATCATCAACTTAAATAGAGGAAAGATGCGTTTTGGCTCATGGTTCCAGAGGTTTCAGTGCATGATCAATTGGTTCCATTGCTCGTGGGCTGTTGCAAGGCAGAACATAATGGCAGGGAGCTCAGGGAGGAGCAAAGCTGCTCACCTAGGAAGAGAGAGACAAAAGGAAAAGAGGGACTAGATCCCAATATCCTCTTCAAAGGCAGACCCCCAATGACCTAACCCCCTAAAGGTTCCCCCACTTCCCAATACCACCACAGGCTGAAGACCAAGATATGGGCATATGAGTTTTGGGGGGACATTAAATATCCAAACCATAACACCAGTCATTTCTTTTATATTTTTACAAAGAGATATCTCCATAACCAACATATAATACTGATTTCTCCATGTATGGGTGAGTTTTTATTTTATATAAATGACAATGTCCCATATGCTTAATTTTTTTCTTTTTTTTATTTACTTATTGATTCATTGAACACAAATGGAGTACAGCTATTGTTTCACTGGTTGTACACAAAATAGAGTCACACCATCTGTGCGTTCATGCATGTACACAGGGCAATGGTTTAATTTTTTATAATGCTTTTTGCACCAACAATGTTTTGAGGAGCCACTCATATCAGCACATGATATAGTTCATTTCATTTAATTTCTTTGCCTAGATTCTCTTACATGAAACTTACACACAAATTTATTAAGCTGGTTGTACCAATTTTAAGATGTCAAGTTACTCCACTTCTCAGTTAACACAGGATCTTTTCCTTTTCTTAGCCATTTTGGTGAGCGGTTTTTATTTGCATTTCCCTGCTTACCGATGCTGTTGAAAATTCTTATGTTTATTTGCCACATTGATATTTTATTTTGTGTTTGAGCCTTTGCCAAATTTTTTTGTTGGTTATATTGTATGCCTTTTTTCTTACTAATTTGTAGAAATTGTTTGTATATTCTGGATAAAAGCCATTTTTGTTTTGTTCTGTTTTATGGGTAGCAACTACTTTCCCAATTTATAAATTGCCTTATAATTTTGTTAGCTGCGTATTTAAATTAAAAAGCTTTCTTAAATTTAACCAAGTTGTTTCGTAATTAGTGTTTTTTATTTCCCATGTAACTGAGGTTTACATCTCTCAAATAATTTAATATTCCCTTTTGTTATCTTCTCAAACCTTTATTACTTACTTTTTACGTTGAGATTCTTAATTCGTCTGCAAAGTATTTTTTACAAGTATTTTATCCCATAAAAATTTGAGCTGATTTAGCACCATTTTATTGAAATACTTTGTTTACTCTTGTTCTGCTACTTTAACATAAATCGAATTTCTACACACGAGCAAGTCTATTTCTGGGTTTGTTTGGGTTTTTTTGTCATTTATCTATTTGTGTACTTTCTTAATATCACAAAGTCCTCATTACCAAAGCTTTGTAAAACATGATGCTCAACGAAACAACTTTGATCTTCCACTATTGGCTTTTTGCATGTAAATTTTCATCTTAGCTTGCGAATTTTCATATACAAAAATTTCTCTTAATAACGATTAGAGTTTTCTGTATAAATATCTCATGCATCTTTCATCAGATTTATTCCTAGAAATCTGGTAGGTATGGACACTATTCTAAATGGCATCTTTTAATATCTAACTTCCCAACATCATCTTTTGGCGTAAATAGAATGCAATTGTTGTTTTCACCTTATTTTTGATTGCTTCAAACTGTCTTAATGATTATGGTTTTATGATATGTCTCCCTTTATTTTTCTGTTTTGGAACTCTCTTAGCTTCCCATTTAATTTTACTCTTCCACCAAGAAGGGAAACAGATAGTGAAAGAAAATTTTATGGATATTTGGAAGCCAAGTCATACAGTATCAAGGGAGTGGTGCTCATGCCTAGGGATAGAGCTATTAGGCAATCTGATCTCTTCATCTCTCTTTCCCAAAGCAAAGTGGATCTCCTTGATTGGAAGATCCTACCATTTTTTGGAGCAAACTGAATGTGAAGGAAGTTCCTACTTTCATTCATCCAAGTCATATTTTCCCAGGGTACCAGGTAGTAGAGCTTACTGTAACTTCCCCAGAGTGTGCATTTCTTTCCATTTACTACTAATTACTACTAATTACCATTTAATAACATTAAATTGTGACCTAATTTAATCCTGTGAGTTACACATTCCCATTCTACAGATGAGGAAACACGTTCACAAAACTGCCAGAACTTTTCCAAGATGGCATTAGTTGGTAATGCTGCTGAGCATCAGCCCTGGTGGGTCAGTCACCAGATCTCATGCTCCACTGACATTTTTTCTCCTAGCTAAGTAAGAGTTTTAAAACACTGTTTTAAAACACCATTGTTCTGGGCATCCAGGTCTGGAGCAAGAGCATCACTCAAGAAACTTTCTGACCAAGACTTTTGTTAGGCCAAGAGGGTGAAATGGTGGGCAGCAGGGCACACCTTGGTGGTGCTGGAAGCAAAGAAGTGGATGAACAGCCAAACCTGGTGTTTCCTGATTGCATTTCTATTGCAGTAGGTTGAATAGTATCCCCCCAAATTTATGTATATTTGAAACCTTAGAATATGACATTATTTGGAAATAGAGTCTTTGCCAATGTAGTTAAGTTAAAATGAGTTCATACTAGATTAGGAATTGCTATGGTTTGGATGTTAAATGTCCCCTAGAGACTCAAATGTTGATGGCTTGGTTCCCAGTGTAGTGCTATTGGAGGCAGTAAAATTTGCAGGAAGAGGGACCTAACGGGAGGTCCTAGGGTCATTGTGGGTATGCCCTCAAAGGGTATTGTGGTACCCTAACCAGTCCCCTCTCTCTCTGCTTTCTGGTTTGTGAGATATAAGTATTTGTTATAATAGACGTTCCTCACCATTGCCATCTAGCATCTTTACCAAAGGCAATGGAGCCATCCAATCTTGAACTGGACTTTCCAGACCTATGAGCCAAAATAAAACTTTCCTCTTGTATAAATTAATTGACTCAGGTATGTTTTTATAGTAACATAAAGATAACTAATACAGGTATCCCTTACTAAATCCAATGACTGTGTCCTTGTAAGGAGAGGACTCAGACAGGCACAGAGCGAAGAAGGCCATGTGATGACACACCCAAGATTATGCTGCCACAAGTCAAGGAATGTCAAGGATTGCCAGCAACTGCTAAAAGCTGGAAGAAGAAGCAATCCTTCCTTCCAGGCTTGGACCAAGTATGACTCTGTCAACACCTTGATTTCGGACTTCTGGCCTCAAAAACTGTGAGAGAAAAATAAAATTCTATTGTTTTAAGCCACCCGGTTTGTGAAAATTCATTACAACAGCCCTGAGAAGTGAATAAATCTCCTTAGGAGCAAGAAAGTCCCTGTTGGAATCATTGAAGTGACATTTAAAGATATCGATAATATCTGATTCTTTTGATTACATGTTTCTCTGCATGTGAGATGAAACAAAAACTTGAGGCTAGATAGAGCTGCTTTCTCATTGTGTTTAGTCTAAACTGTGGCAGGTGTCTCAAAATGAGTTGGTGCCTGGTATGCAGTGGATCCTGCATATATAAACAGGGTCAATGAATAAATAACTTTATGAATGAAGAATATGGGAGGCAGAGGAAGTTATATTCTGTGGGTATAAGACCTCAAATATTTGTGGAAGATAATCTGGGTTGGCAAAGACAAACCTAGTATCAATTGCTGAGTGTCTTTGAGCCAATGACCCAGCCTCACTGAGACTTTGTTTCCTCACCTGTGACTGAAGAGGACAATGCTTTCCTTGATAAGTTACTGAGAGTATTAGTCATCTGTGTATCCACGGTCAGAGCTGTTGCAATGTGAATTCACCCCCACTCTCTTCTCAAGTGGAAGTGCATAACCCACAATGCCCCTCTGAAGATGCACGCACGTTTTATGACATAAGGGAATGTGCTCGTGCAGTGTGTCTACTTTTCTTGGTGACATGTGTGCATCAAATGGCTATCCTTAGAAGAACCTGAAAAGTCATGATCACCCTTGACGGTCTTTGAATTTAACTCCAGCAGTACCAAAGCTTTTCAAGCACTCAGAGAGTGAAGCATCAATGAATTGAGTCACTTAGTCACACATTTTAAATCTCTCTAACATTTTCCTCATTTATCCTGGGACTGTCAACACAGCTGTTACTGGGTCTAGGTGTAGACAGCTTTCTAAACGGAGTGGTAAGTGCATTGGTTCTGGCTTAATAGACATGGTGTTAGTTGTATTCCAGTTCTGGCTACTGTGCTCAATAAATCATCTTCCCTGGAGGAAATAAAAAGGAACAAAAAAGGAAAGGAAGAAGAGAAAAGGCATCAATCTTAACAGATAATGATCCCAGATGCTTCTTTCCCAGGGAGGAGTTTAGGGAGAGTATGTGAAGAAAAGTGCTATTAGTAGACACAATTAACCTGTCCTCAGATTTATTTGTTAGCTTTCCTAACACTGAGCTGTGTCCCTGGAGAATGTGTTCCCAAGACATGTAAGGGAACAGCGGGAAGTAGCTGCTGAAGGCAGTGGCTCCAGGTACCTTAGAAGCAGATGTTGGCAAACAATTACTCTGCAGGGCCTGGTCCCCAGCCAGTTTCTTAAGCTTCGCCAGATCCTATAACCAGAGCAAAGTGGCTTCAAGCTCCACTTGGCTGATTTTAAATCCAGACACATACACAAACTATTAGGAGACATTGCATTGGTATTTTTATGGCTTTGTAAATCCATTCTTTGCTTAATGCCTCGGACACCTTGGACAACTGGTTGGGTTGCTAGGAGGAGGCGTAAGCCAGGAATTCCATAAACAAGTCAGCGTGGGCACTGAAACTAGATCTTCTGATTTCAATGAATGCGCTCTTTCTACTGCCATGCACTGTCCCGGAGGTGGCAGATACTCAAGGCCTCTCAGTCTCATCCTAGATTCTCTCCTTGATCTACTTTTCCATAAACCTACACTTGACATCCAGGTCTCCAGCCACACTAAATTCCTTGCCTTTCATGGATGCACCATGAGTGCTAAGTCAATGCCTTTGCATTTGCTGTCCCTCCCTGAAATCTGGAACATTCTCTACTTAGAATAGCTGTTGACCTCTTGACTGCCTTCCCAATTCTAAATAAAGGATAGCTGCTTTTCAAAAGTTTTATCTAGATCACTTAAAAAAAATCTCCTGGCATCTCATCCCTCCATTTTCATTAGCCCTTCTCTCCGAGTCTCTGTCTGCTTGCCTGGCCGCCTCTCTCAACAAGCTGTACTTTCACCTCTGCAGCTCCCTACTCAAGCAATGCTCAGCTTTAGTGTCTTTTGACAAAATTTGTTCAATGAATGCAGGCAACAATGAGTAAACAAATCCACTGAAAGACCTCTACAAAAGTCTAAAGGCCTTGGGATGAGGGGAACTTCTATCTTTAATATCACACACATTATTATTTATCATGCTAAATAAACCCTGACTGAGCCAGCTCTCCCCAAACCAGGCTGCACACGTCTTTCTGAGAAGGCCAAAGTCCAGTTGGATTATAAACTAAGCATCAGAAATAATTAGTATTGCAGACATCAAGTAGCATAGCCAATTATCTCATATATCCAAGAATGGAGTTTTCTCATTCAACTAGTACTGGCTTAGCATGTGACTTTGAGCAAGTTTCCATTGTTTAATCTTCCTACTCATGGCAGAGCAATAAAGACTTTGATGTTTACCTCGAGGATTAATGAGATCATATTTGTGAGTGCATCTTGGGAAAAATCCTTGCCACAGGACTCATGACCATGTACTCTCATTTCACCTGGGGCACACAGGCCCATGAAAGTTGCCTCCGCCTCTTTACCAGATCATGTGGGTTCAGCAAGTCACTGTGGGGAAGGTTTCAAGTAGATAATTCTGAGCAAGGAAGAAATAGAGTCGATGTCTCTGGGATATGTTTTCAATTGCATGAGGTACAAGGTGAAGCCATCACAGTGTCTTGGGTTCTCCTCCCGTGATGAATTTGAGAAGTGGTTTTCCAGACCCAGATGCCTGGTCTTGATGATCGATGTCACCCAAGTCTCCACTGCTGCAGGCACTGAATTCTATAAAAGGTTCTCCACTTAAAGGTGGAAAGAGTCCTGCACTGGGATATGAGAGCTCTAGCCTGAAAGAAGCCTGTGTCCTGGGTGCTGTGCTTTTGCCTTCATCACAGGGGTGACTGAAATTAGCCTTTCCCATAGGAACCAAGGAACAAGAAACAAAGGGAACTAACAGACTTAAGCCATATCATGTCAATAATTGCCTCAAATGTAAATGACCTACGTGCACCAATTGAAAGTTAGAAATTGACAAGATGGAGTGAACACGAAGTCAAGGCTATCGTGGTTGCTGTTGCTGCTCCCATCACTGCCAGTGCAGTAACAGCAGGTGTCTGTACCTCAGAATTGCACAGGAAACTTCCAGGAAACTTTGACTGTCAGGAACAAGGCATAGAAACATTCCATGGAGGTCACATAACTAAAAGAGGCTTACAAACCAGTTATGGTGATACAGCGTGCCATTGACCTTAACCACAAATCCTGTTTCAATGTCTTCTTTCAAGGATTGTATTGAGGATATGCAAGAGATTTCCCAGCACTTTTGTGAATGCCCCTTCCCAGCAGAACGATGAACCCTCCTTCCCAACAGGATACCTTACCCTGTGATGGATGAACTGACCAAGTTGCTGCCTCCTGTTTTTATTAGGACTGAAGTTGGAACTGGAGCTTACATCCTTAGCAGATTTGCATCCAATCATCCAGAGCTTGTGGAAGGACTTGTGCTCATTAACATTGACCCTTATGCTAAAGGTTGAATTGACTGGGCAGCTTCCAAACTTTCAGGCTTGTTAACCAATGTTGTGGATATTATTTTGGCTCATTACTTTGGATAGGAAGAATTGCAGGCCAACCTGGACCTGATTTAAGGTTACAGTCTGCATATTGCACAAAACATCAATCAAGACAATGTATGGCTGTTCCTGGGTTCCCAGGGACTGTGACAGGAGTTCAGACTGAAAATCCCACTGATCCTTCAGATACTCTCTGAAGGGAGTGGGCTGCTTCCATCTGCCAGCATGACACTGTTCACTCCATGATGAACCCACTCTACCTCAAGTATCACTGGCTTTGGAGAAAGTTCCTTCATCCAGTCTGTCATCAGTGATCGTTAAGATAGAACTCAAAAATCCTGTGAGTCCCTTGATGCCACGGGCTAACATCAAATCATGGAGCTGTCCTGCTAAGGAGATGCTTCTCCCCTGGATCATGTGAATTCATCCGCCATAATATAACTCCAACCTGTACAGTGGCCTCCACTATCTCTAACATGTGCATGGTCACTGCACCTCTCTCTAGCATTCTGGATTTAATCTTCTTTCTATCCACAATGTCCCCTGCCCCTTTTATCCTACATGTACCCAAAACTTCTCCCATGTGATTAACCTTCTAACACCTTTGGCTGATCTGATCTCTATGTCTTTTCATGCCAGCATTTTCCTGAACTCTAGGTATGTATCTAATAAGATTCTTTGGTCCCAACTTCATGCGTGTGCAAGCACATGCATCTCTGTTTGTGTGTACATAGTTCTGTGATTTTAGACATGCCTTCTTGAAGTGCTCCTGCAAACCACAAAACAGGAATTTCTTTGTATTCTCAATGGAATTTTTAAGGGAAATGTGCAGAACACATTTCTAGGTTGAATAGGCCACTGCCTTTTCTTTTGGTTCCAAATTGCTCAATAAGACTTTTTCAGAGACTTTTCAGGACGGGGCATTTATGAGGAACATGTGGAAGATCATAATTACTCTGTTTGGTTGCTTGTGACCAATAGTGAAAGGGTGCCTTTTATATAGACAGGCAGGCAGAGTGGCCAGCCGCTCCTCTGTCTAAATCAATTCACACATACATTTATGTAAATAAAAGGGAGGGATGCATTCTGCTAGAGACCTGCGATCCATGAGGTTCTAACGCAATAGGGAATGTTTTCCAAGGGGTGAGTATGGCTTCATTATTGGACTCTCAGCAAAAGGAGAGTGGAGAACAAAATGCCAAGTCTCTGCTCAGCAAATCAAAACTGCTGTCATTACAGTGTTTGGTACCACTTATCTTCAAGAAATGACTCCCAAGCCCGCGATAGAGAGTGTCCTCCGTCCCTCAGTCCCTCCAGAAGGGATAGGTATGGCCTAAAAGTTAAAGAGGTGACAAGTAAATGGAAGGGAAAAGAAGAACAGTCATCAACCTACTGGGCTGTCCTGTTCAGGTAGGACAGGCTCTCCTGCTACGTGAGGGGGTCTGTCACCCAGAGAGTGTCACTGGAGGGAAGATGAAAGAACCATGGAGACCAGCTGTCAAAGTAAGAACCCATCCTGTGGAGCACAGAGATGTAAGCTTCGGATTTCAAGGTTCTAAGTCTTGGGAAAGAGTTTTCTAAATACATTTTTGGCTTTATACCGAGTTAAGAATGCACTCTGCTAGAGTATGCCTATTTACAAATTATTAACTAAAGCATATATATATATATACATATATATATATCATTGTTCAAAAATACATGGCAAAAACATGTTGTCTGCAAAATAAAAGTCATAAAAAGTACAATGATATATGAATCTAATCTATAGTGACCTCGATAGATTGAATGTAAAAGGATAGAGAAAGTTATACTATGAAAACATTAATTTTTAAAAAGTAGTGGTAGTTATATAAAAGACAGATAAATTGGACTTCAAAGGGAAGAAATAAGGTAACTAGAGACAAAAACGGGAGTCTGCATTATGATAAAAATATTAATCCACTAGGAAGACCTAAAGATTCTACATATGCATGTACCAAAAAAATAAGCCCTCAAAAAACACATAAGAAACTTATGGAACTGAAAGAAGAAAGAGACATATCTGCAATTATGATTACACACTTCAACACCCTACTCTCAGCAATGAACAGAACTCATAGACGTAAAATCTCAGTGACAGAGAAGCACTGAATAATACCATCAGCAACAGGACCTGACTGCTGTTTATAGACCACTCTGCTCAATACGAGCAGAACAAACATTCTTTTCAAGTGTCCATGGAACATTAACCAAGATGGAATAATCTTTCCTTATAAAACAAACCTCAAGATAATTACATTAATACAGAGTATGTTCTCTAACCATAATGGAATCAAACTAGACATCAATAATAGAAAGACAACCGGAAAATCTCCAACCACATGGAAATGAAACCACGCACTTAGTTGTAAATAACCTTTGGGACAAAGAGAAAGTCTCAAAGGAAATATGAAAAATACAAAATTGAATTAAAATTAAAAGCCAACACATCAAAATATCTGGGGTGCAGGAATGCAGTGCTAGAGGGGATTTTTAGCCCTAAATTGTTAGTTTAAAAACACAAAACAATCTCAGTACTTAAAGTATCTATCTCAAGAAACTGGAGGGGAAAAAGCTCAAAATAAACCCAAAGCTAGTGGAGAAAAGGAATGCATGAAGAACATAGATTCATGAAGTTGAAAACAGGAAAATAATAAGAAAAAAATCAGTGAAACAAAAAGTTGGTCTGAAAAAATATCATTAAAACCAACAGTTCAGACCTCTAATAACACTGACAAAGAAAAGATATGATGCAAATCACACATATCAGAAATGAAACAACAGACAGCACTATTGATTCTGAAGCCATTGAAAAGGATAATAAAAATACTATGAACAACTTTACATCCATTAATTCAATAAATTAGAATAAAAGGACCTACTCCTCAAAAACCACAAATTAGCAAAAATTTAATGAAGATGAAATAGGCAACATCAATAATCCTGTACCCAGGAAAAAAATTGAATTTGTAAATTAAGTATTCCCCCCCAAAAAATCTCCAGAACCCAATGAATTCTCTGGAGACTTCCACCCAAGATTTTAAGAAAAATTAGTATCCATTTTACACAATTCTTCCAGAGGAGAGAGCACAGCACAATTCATTTTATGAGGTTGATATTATACTGGTTTGCAAAACCAAATTATTTTGGTTTGTAATACCAAAGTTTGTATAAAAATAAAACCCAACAGACTGATAACCTCTCATGAACTTTGATGCAAAATTCCTCAACAAAACATTCACAAAGCAAATCCAGTAATGTATAAAAAGAATTATGAACCATAACTAAGTGAGGTATATTGCAGGAATATGAGGCTGGTTCAGCATTTAAAAATCAATCAATGGAATCCAACATAACAGCAGACAAAATAGGAAAAGCCATAAGATCCTGTCATTTAATATAAACTGTAAATAAAAAGAAAGAAAAAAATTTTTGACAAGAAAAGAAAGTGAAATTCCTCTTTACCAGAAAACAACTATGTGTTGTACTAGATTTATTCAGCTATGGTAAAAATCAAGATGAACAATTTTTGGTGAACAGGTCTTAGAGCAAATGTTAAGTGGAACACGAAGATGGATAAGTGTATATAGAAAGACCACTTGCATTAAGGACTGAGAGGGGCTAAGTCATTTGTTTAATGACACACAGACAATAATTGAATCATTTTTAAGTTTATTAATTTGTCCTAATTAGTTGTACATGACAGTAGAATGCATTTATACATTTTGATAGCTCATACATAAATGGAGTGTAATTTCTCATTTTTCTGATTATACATATTGCAGGATCACATCAGTCATAAAGTCATATATGTACATGGAGGAATAATGTCTGTTTCACTCTACTATCCTTCCTGGCCCCAATCCCCTCCCCTCCCTTCACTCCCCTCTATCTGAGAATCATTTATTTTGATAGCAAAACCAGAGATATGAAGACCACACTCCCTGGAACTGTACTCCTGACCAGTCTTTCTATACATGTGTGCATGCACACACACAATGCATACATATTTATGAATGTATCACAGAGATGAAAACATGTCTTAAGACAAGAAGACTATGAACATAGCAATTTGAAATTCTTGCAATAATCTAAACTAGTGACTTTCATTCTTATAATATTTTAGAGGGATAACTGATATCATGGAGCTTTCTCTGGGGCCAAGTTTTGAAAAACAAAATTGAATTTCAGAACAAGCAAAGCTTATCTAAAGTCACACAGCTACTTAAGGACAGAGACCAAGTTGGACTCAATTCTCAGGCTTGCTGGAAAGTGGATTTCACAGTGCAGCTCAAATGGTAGATGGGGATGCACCATTAATACACAAGAGAACAATATACATTTTAAAAAATGTTCAGTGTATGTAAAATTCCATCCTTACTCTATCACTAATTGAATTATAAATGTGACCTTTAATGCAAACTGTCTCAAATTCTTTAAAAATTTATGGAAAATACTTTATAAATATACACAATTAGACTTCATTCTCATTTTATCTCTAAAATGAAGATTCTAGCAAATATAGGAAATATTCATAAGTATTTAATAATAAAACCTGGTTGGTTTCAGAGGATAAAGAAAGGACTGGTTTGGAGAGATTGCCTACAATTTTTAAAAAGACATTCATAAAAATGGGAACAATGTCCTATTTTCTCCCTCAAAACATTTCCTCAAAGAATACACCTGTTCAGAATTCTCCCAAGGACTGACTATTCCTTTCTCAGGAATCATAGGAGACATTGATCAGTGAACCAAGCTTTGAACACTTAGAGAAGAAAGCATTTCTTGAATCTTAAAGATTATTTTAATGATGACTTTGCACTTGGCACATTCCTAGGTCCTTTGTGCACATATGCATTTTTTTAATCTTCAAAACAATTTTCCAACTAAGTTCAGCCAACATTTTATATCCATGGGGTTAGCATCTGTGGATTCTAACCACCACAAATCAAAATATCAGGAAAAATTGTCTCTGTTCTGAACATGCACAGACTTCTTTCTTGTGATCTTAGGACATTAAACAACACAGTATAACAACTATTTATGTCATTTACGTTATACACAGTATTGTAAACAGTAACAGATAGGTTATATGAAATTATTTCTACATTTTATATAAGGAACTTGAGCATCTGGATTTTGGCAGACATGGGAGATTCTGAAATTAATCTCAGAAAACACTGAAGGACAAGTGTATTATAATTATTCCAGTTTTACCAGCAAGTGAACTAATTGGTTCATTCATGTGACAACAGGCAAATGGGAAAGCTGGTCTCCAGACCCCAAGAGATTCTGATTCAGAATCCTTGCCCCCTCTCATTTTTATTGTTCCTCCCATTCCAGACCCACAGCAATATAGGTCAGTATGAAGTTACCTTCCAGGACACCGCAGAGAAAAGTCTGAAGGGTGGGCCAGGACAGACCTTGGAGGTCACATTGTTGAGCTAACGTACATGCCCAAATTGTGTAGAAATCTCAGGAGCAGCTAGGAGCCAGGATGGTAAGGGCCAACTGTTACCTAGGAGTGCAACTGAAACTGTGCTCACAAGCCACACAGATCCATCACAGTGTGGATGTCACAGTGTAGAGTGTCAGCCAGACACTCCCAAATGTCCAACCTGGTGACTGTCATAGATACACATTTCCTAGATTCTCCTAAAATGCATGTCTCTGGTTTTGTTAGGGATTTCGTCGACCCTCATGTCAATGGAAATCCACAGGATTACAGAAAAAGAATGAATGCCAGATGAGTCTGTTGTCCCTAGCTGATTTTCTCAACATTTTGCAATCCTGGCCCATTTAGGAAGTAACAGAGTAACCCATGGGTACTCGGGACTGTGGTGCTGCCTCTACCCGCTGCCCTGTCCAGAGATGACAAGGAATGGTTTAGTATTTGGAATGACCTTGAATCTTTCCCATTAAAAATTGGCTTTTATTTATAGTTGCTAAAACACTAGTCTTGTTTGGTATCAATCAGGATACCTTCAATAAGTGAAGACATAAAAAAACTGTGGTTCATTCAGACAATGATCATCAATTATGAAAAGACAAGGCGGTCATATAAATGCATATGATTTGGTAAACAACTAAGTGACATCCTAAAGACAAAAGTATGGAGACAGGAGAAGATTAGCGAGGTCTAGGGTTCAGGGGAGAGGAGGACAGAGGATTTAGGGGGCAAAGAAATTATTCATTATGTTGCACTGGTGGATATTACAGTCATTGTGCATTAGTATCCAGGAAACTTGCTCAGTTCATTTATAATAGTTTTAATAGACTTTTAGTGACCTCCCAAGGATTTTTAAAATACAAGATCATGACATCTATAAACACATATAATTTTAATTCTCCTTTCCAACCTGGATACTTTTTGTTTCTTTTTATTGCTGAATTGCCATCCTGATAGAATCTCCAGTGAAAAGGATTGATGAGTGCAGACGTACTGGCATTGAAACTGATTTTAGGGGAAAAGCATTCAGTATGATCACCCTGTGGGTCTTTTGTAGATGTTTTTTGTGTGCTTCTCACTACCAGTTAGCTTCACTTGCTGGACCTCTCACACTTCAATCACGGTTCAAAGTTATGCTGGTATAATCAACATTTCAGACAATAACTTTCTGCATTATATCTGTATAATATATTTAAACCTAAATAATGATATCCTAGGATTTAATAAATTAATATGCAAATATAGTCCCTTTGATACATTCTGGTACAGCTGAAATAGTTTACACCAGAAGTCAGAAAAGCCAGCACTTCCTTTCTTTGAAAAAGGCATTCTGCCTACTTTAGCTAGCACTCATTTCTCCCTGTGAAACATGGGGGAACTGCTTCTGCTTACTGGTTATGTGAATATCAAATAAGAAAAATAGATGTGAAAATGGTCGATAACCTTTAGAGTATGGCACATAGCTACAGATGATGAAGTTGAGGATAAAGATGCGCCATGTAGAATACATAGGGGCCAATTTTGCCTTCTGCAGCATGGTGGGAGGAGCTGGAACTGTGCTCTAGGTCTCTGATGTTCATATTCTGGGTGCAAAATGCATGTGATCAATGTCTCCGTGAACTGAAACAGGGCATCGGGTAAGAGAATGTATGCCTAGAGTGGGCAATGTTCACTGGGCAGGGGAGATTATAAAGATAAGACAACAATGGGAGATGATGGAGGAGAGGACTCCCTAGGTTGGCTTCCCTTCACAGCTGCAGGGAGGAAGCAACACGAACTGCAGACAAAGAGTCTGTGATCCTTCCATTCCAGGGCGAGGAGCAGCATGGTCTGCTGCAGAGAGCAGGGAAGCCACACATTGAAAATGGAAGCACTCTTTCCCCTGCAGACTGACACAGGGCTCCTGGCTTAAGGCACAGAGAAAGAGAAGTGGGGAAAGCTGGTGCCTACTCCTCCCGGCCAGGTTGACTTCATGCAGTTCAGCCTGCCAAGGCGGTTGGATTTCCAGAGCCTCAAGTTCGCCAGAGACTTTCTTGAAGTCAGTCTTTACTGGAATAAAACCCTTTCTTTGGGGGGCGATTATCCATGATGGGACCCAAATGTAGCATTTTCTATTAAGTGATTTGATGATGAAATGATAAACTCAAGTTATAATTGAAAAAATATTTTAAAGAGGAAATCTGGAAGTTGTTGGAGCATGTCACTGTAATTACAACACTCGCAGCTGCCTCGTTTAGAAGATGGAGCCAGAGCCCTTCTTAAACCAATGACCACAAGCTCAGTGTCCACAGATCTTGGCACACTAACAGCCTCAGACTTCAGAGAACGGAAAGGCTTCCTTTCCTGACTATTTCAGGCTACACCAAGATGGGACCCTAGTGATGCTCCTCGTGTCAGAGATAGGGACCAGGGCACCAGAGGGATGTATGATGGGTCATGTTTGGGATGGTGTTCTCACTCTTCATCTTCTCAGATGTAGTAAAGCATCATTTTGTTTGTATGAGTGTATAATTTAGTAAAAGACAAACAAAATGAATCCCCAAATTTATTTTGTTGACTGGCACCTGAGTTAGCTGAGTAATCTAGGTGAACTTGCTTAGCAAAGTAGCTTGGTATGCCATTATAATGTGGAAATTGGAGTTCCCAAAATGATATTTGGAAGGACACGACTGAAGACATAGTGCAAACATGTTATCTGATAAATAAAAAGGAATGTTGGGGTCAGAAAAGGCAAGAGGTGATTTGTTTGAAAGGGAGGGAGGAAGGGATAGCTCGTTTAAATGTGTTTAATGAAAAACTCCCAAAGGCACAGGGAGGCTGAATTATTTGAAAAACATGTTGGCACAGATTCAATGTTATTTGTTTCCTCCATGCTGCTGGCATTTTATCATCTCAAAACTTTAAAGCTTCTAGACTTCTGCTTCCTTTAGAGTGGTGGTGTGAGATAGTAGTCTGACCCAGATGTCAGACAGCAAAGGAAGGGAAGGTCTCCACCTCACCTCATTTGGGGTCAAGGTTTCAGAGAACGGAGTTTACAGAAGAGGTCAGAGGTCCTGAAAGGCTCTGATGGTCATCAGCAGCAAAGAGAGTTATGAAAGTCCATGAAGGAGCCAGGGCTGATGGGAAGGACCAGGATCAGTAGATCAGTAGACAGGATAAGTACAAACAGGAGGAACAATGCCAGTGGGTGATGACAAAGCTTGTGGAAAGGTCTAATGCCACTGAGCAGAGATGATACTGATGGGAGGGAGCAAGGCAGGTAAAAAGGGTTGGAACTTGTGGGAGAGACAGACACTGATAGGAGGAGCCAGTGGGAGGGACCAAAGATGGTGGGAGGAACCAGTGCTGGTGGCTAGGGCTAGGGTTATAGGAAGAGCAGCTGCCAAGTGACTATCTAGGAGCAGTTTTAAGACTATTGTCTCATTACAGGAGGAAAGTGATGGGAAGGAAGTGTGAGGGACAGGTGAGACTATCTCCTTTCCTTAGTGTCTCAAAGCAATGTGGACAGAGAATTGATTCAAAGTAAGTTGGGGAAGCTTGGAAAACTGGTGCTGATTGTTTTATGGCTAAGTGACTATAAGAAATTCTGAATTTTGCTGTGACTTCTATGGCAGCAAAAAATGAATGTAAACCCTACTTGTGTCCTCTGTAAGCTGGGTCACCTTGAGCAGAACGAAACTTCACTAGGTCCAAGTCTCTTCAGCTAAGAAACGGAGGTGAGAACAAAGATCCTGCCAGTAGTCATGCCCTTCTTCCACTCCCAAGAAGTTATCTTCTAGTCTAGCCTGGTCAGCACGGACATCAAGGGAACCAGGGGATCCAAATCAGGGAGGACACTCTCTGAGGACTCCTGGGTGCCTCTGCAGTCCTTGTCTCCTGAACTGATGTTCCCTTGGAAGACTAACAACATCCCTTTCAGCTCATGACTTCCTGGGATCCCCTTCTCCAGCAGTGTGAATCCACTCTCTTCTCTCCCTCCAACACCACACAGACCTGTACCTCCAGAGTAGTGCTCAGATGTGAATCCATGATGGATTCCAACACCAACAGGGGATGGTCCTCATTGATTAGAGCAATGTATTTGGAAACATAGGAAGTGCATGGGTCGTGGGAGGTAGAAGCATCCCCTTTTCGTGGGAAAAAGACAGCAAGGAACCATGATGCTCTGGTTCTAGTGAAAGAACATTCTGAGATAGACCTTCTCACCACTGCCTGGGTTTTGGATGCCATAATTGAACAAACTGAAATCAGAGTATACAAGGACCCCATGTGTGGGCTGGGTGAATCCTCACTGGAAACCACATTTTCCCTGACCACGTGTAATCTGGTCAGCCATCCATTAAAAACTTTCCTAGTTGCTCATTTCACAGCTCGCTGCTGTTCTGAACCTTCTCAGTTCTCTTCTAGCTCGTTCCACCTCTGTCCACACCAGGCATCCTGAGGATGGCTCACACTTAGTAAATGGGGTCACAGACTGACAGGTAGCTCCTGGGGTATAATTCCTGCCTGAAAAATTTAGACTGACCCTTGGAGAGTCCTCTCCCAGGTCACCTTCTCAGGGAGCCCCCTCATCTCCAAAACTTCCTCTTCCTGCTTCAGCAGGCCTCTGTTCATGCCATTCACACCCTGTGCTTTACTTTTTCTGTCTTTCCTTTATATTATGAGCTCATTAAAGAGAGCTGTCTGCTGGAGGCACCTGGGGATGGAAGCATTTTGTCAAGTGAGGGACTCCTTGTTTTTCTTGCTCATGGGCCACAAGCGTGTGCACAGAGGCCTTTGTCAGTGTTTCCTGTCTTCACCATGTGTCAGGCACTTTGCTGAGCATTTTATGTGCATTTTCTCATTTCATCCTTATAACAAATGTATATGTCCTATTATTGCCCCCAATTTAAAACCAAGAAACTTGAGTGTTAGAGAAATTAAGTGCTTGGCTTGAAGTCAAGCAGCTAATAAGTGGCTGAGCCAAGACTGGCCAGATTCATCCATCTGCCTCCAGAATTGTTCTTAATGTTGGGAAAAATTTTGAGATTGTTTTAAGCAGAGTGTAGGGGCTGAGTAGCAAGAGGGTAAGCGTGTGAGCTTTCTTACTGTGTGACTTTGAGCCTGAGCCTCAGTTTCTCCTATCTATAAAAATGGGATAGCAATTTTGAACCAGAAGGCTTTTCTATGGATTAAAAAACTGAATGTAAGTAATTCTTTAAAAAAATGTTTTGTATTCATAGATGGACTGCATGCCTTTATCTGTTTCATTTTAGTATGGTGCTAAGGATCGAACCCAGTGCCTCACACATGCTAGGCAAGTGCTCTGCCACTGAGCCACAGCCCCAGCTCCTATAAGTAATTCCTGACAATCCTCCTGTTTAGAGCTTGGACTAGAGGAAGCCAGCTGGGTGCCACCCTCCCAGGGCCAACACTTAGGAGACACATGCACTTCACCCCACTCTCAAAACTACAACTCTGAGAGGGATCTCACTGTTCCTCCTTCACCTGGTCCCTGTGCTGCTCTGGGAAAATCATGGTCCCTCTCTTTCTTATTTGTCCCTAATCAAACCAAGTTGTCCTAGATTGTCCTGTCATTTTTCAATATAAGGAGCTATTTTCACAAATCATCTCTTTCCTTGTAGTTATGCACACCTCATTACTATTATTGATTAGGAAACTTCCCACCTCTCCCCGATTCCCCTACCTCAGGACTACCTGCAGTTGGTTTCCACCAGGGAGACTCATTCTCTGCGGTTCTACTTATCTAATTTTCTGCAGCAGCCCAGAGGGTGCCTTTGTGGAAACAGTAGCAGGTAATCTCTCCAAGAGAGGCATGCCCCATCCTGCTTCTAGAACATTCCTAGCTTTCTCCAGACACTGTACTGGGACCATTGCCAAGGCTTCAGCAGGAGCTGTGCTGGGCTGCAGACTCAGTATTGGTGCCCCAGCCCTGTGCCGGGCCCCTCTGAGACCTTGACTCCTTCTTCATTATTGGCCAGACAGGAAACTCTGGGGCCACATCTGAGCACCCAGCCAACCCCTGATTGCTATTAAATGACTTAATGATGTTTGGGTTCTTTGAAAGTTGTTGAAGTGTGGAGTCGTCATGAAGCAGCCACTAGCTGTCTAGTGGAAAAGGTCAGATGGGGAGGTCACCCTGCAGACCACGGACTTGGCTCCTGGCTTTGGGAGGGGTTACAGGTACCAAGTGGCTCAGAGCTGTGTGAAGAAAGAATTCATGTCCCCTGGATGAGAGTTCTGTGTGCTCCTAAAGTAAATGTGAAATAGTTCTCAGAGTTGTGTTTTTAAATTATTCTTCGATTTTGCCAGCATGAATTTAAGATTTTTATCCTTCACCTCTTTCTCCTCATTATGTGTGTGGGGTGTGTGTGTGTGTGTGTGTGTGTGTCTGTGTGTGTGATTGAACCCAAGCTTATGCATGCTAGGTAAGTACTATACCACTAAGTTACACTACCAGCACTCTCTCCTTCACTCTTAATAAAACCGCATGATTTTTTCCACAAATCTCTCCAATGTAGTTTGCAAAGTCACCCTTTTCAAGGCTCAAGAAACCAAGCTACATAGATAATGTTCCCCTCTGATTTGACACATAGATGGAAATTTTTCTTTTGTTATTTCTGCCCTCTTTGCATTCCTTGTTCTGAAAAGCCAAACAGCAACATGGAGATCACATTCTAAATGCATATTCTTAATTAGCACTGTCTGATGGAAATAGAGCATGTGCCATAAATCAGAGCCACTTCCGTCATTTTCAGTTTTCTAGTAACCACATCTAGAGTTTTTAAAAGGTAAAATTAATGCTCAAAGTATATATGATTCAGTTTGACATATTGAAAACATCATTTCAACATGGTATAAATATAAACATTTATTGATGAGGTATTTTACATTTATGTAAAATTCAGTGTCTATTTCACACAACACCTCTGAATTCAGACTGGCTGCATTTCAAGTGCTAATAGCCAGATATGGCTAGTGGCTCCTGTGTTGGACACTGGACTGCCCAGCCCTAGGTCCCATTTGTCCCTCAGGTGGACTCCACATGAGGCAGCCCTTGGCAGGAGAATGGAAAGGATTCAGATAGACCTGGCTTCCTGGCTGCCACGTAATGAAATGTTCATGTGAGAAAGTGACTGAGCACACCAGGCCTCAATCTTTCTCAGCTATAAATGAGAACTATGTATCTACCTCATAGGTTTGTTTCTAAGAATTAAGCAAACTGCCAAATCTAAATTCACAGATGCATATTCAACAAATATCAATTACTATTATCACCGGTAGAGCAGTACAGGTCAAGCATCTCTAATCCAAAAATCTGACCTCCCAAATGCTCCAAAATCCAAACATTCTGTCACTACAAGTGGAAAAATTCCATACCTGACCTCATGTGATAGGTCATAGTTAAAATACAGACACACTAAAAGTATTGTATAAAATTATCTTAAACTTAAGTCCCATCCCCATTCCCCATATGTTCTAAAATCTGAAAAAGTCCAAAATCTGAAACACTTCTGGTCCTAAGTATTTTGGATGAAGAATACTCAACCTGAAATATTACTATAAACATCCATTCCAGGTCTCAGAGGAAATGAGTCTCTGGTGTAAGTGATTAGCCCCGTATGTTGTGGGAGAGTTCGGAGGAAGAGTTGGATAGATACAGTTCCAGCATCATTTCAGGAACTAGAAAGTCAAGGCCCAGAGAACAGGAGGGAGCAGACACCCTCTCTAACCTCTTGCTCCCACACACTCCTCCACCTCCCCAAGGATACATCTAGGCCTCAGTCATCACTTCAGTAAATTTTGAAGTGTGATGAAATTGCTATGATTTCCACATGTATATAACATATAACATAGTTGAAAAATAGTAACCATCTTGTATAGAACCCTTGTTCTACATACTATACACATAGAACACATGTTCAGGCATAGTCTGAAGAGCCGGGTATTAGTTACATGAAAAACAAAAGGTGCAAGAATAAGAGTGTAAAATCAGTGCAATACAATTTATGATTAATTTATAGGAAGTCCTTGTTAAGAATGTCATCTATTATTAGACTAAAGCAGCCTCCCCAGGGACACGGGAAATCCCATGACTTGAGGCATTTCAACCAAGACAAGGGCATTGCTGAGCACAGAGAGGAACAAAGTGTCCACCTCCCACGGGGATGCTCAAAGACAATGCTGGAGTCCCAATCTCCTGCCCAAATCAGGAGTGTGGAACAGACTTTTAAGCCAGAATTGAGAATGTCTCTGTGTGCAGCAAAGGGACCTCAATGTCCAGCCCAGCCAGCAACAGGTTTAGAGACTACAAGAGGCAATGAAGGGTGTCATGTCAAAACCACACAGCGACACAAGGAGACCGCTAATGCAATTACTAGTCTGCACGTCAGGGGAATATGGTGGCCTTGGGTTTGTGGATTTCTTGACATGTGACAGGTGACATGTGGAAGCTTTTTGATCAATCTAAAGATGATGGGACAAGATACTCTTGGATACTTTCTAAAAGACTTTGCAGTTGGTTGAACGATCTTTCACAAAGGAGAGACCCCCAGGGAGCTCTGTAGGAGTTCCTCCGCTTCCTTAAATGATTGTTAAGATGGGCTGTGGTGTTCAGAAGCACTGGGACATTAAAAAGTTACTAAAAAACACTACAATTAAATTGATCTGCAAGCTGTTTGCAGATATATTGGTTATATAAAAACATGATTTTGATTGACCTACAAATTGAGATCAACAAATTTGATCTACAAACAATCTACATACAAATGATCCTTATCCAAATGTTAGGGACAAGAAGTGTCTGATTTTGGAATATTTGTGGAGACTTTACAGGTTGAACATCTCTAATCTGAAAATCTGAAATCCAAAATATTTCAAAATCCAGAAATCCAAAATGCTACAAAATTTAATTTGGATCTTGGATCATCTAGGATTTAGGATTTTTGGATTAGAATGCAGATAAGAATTATGGACATAATAAAATTATGGACATAATACAACAGGATAAAATTTAATGCATAAATCGTGAAGATATACTCTTAAATTGAACAAATAGTAATAACATGTGCCTGACAGTGGGAATTAAATGTTTGCTGACTCAATGAGTTGATGGAATTAATTAGTAGCATATATAAAAGAGACTTAAAATTGAACATAAATTCAGAGAGTATGAGAAGTGGGAAGATCATGCCACGTACAAATAGCGGAGGGTTGTGATGGGAAATAGATCAGTCCTTGCTCAGGGTGATCTGAAAGGGCAGAAATAGGAGACATGGAGTAAAAGACCAAGGGCTCAGCATAAGAAAGCCATTTTTAGTGTCAAATGTTGACAACAACAGAGTGGACTGCTGCTACGTCACTGCAAATATTCAAGCAGAGCCCGAGCAGCTACTTTCCGTGGATGGCATAAGATGATTGATGAGTGGGTGGACAGGTTGGCTGGTTGCATCCTGCCCCGGTTGAGCCTGGAGACGCAGCCACCCTGCCAGTCCTAACAGAGCCAGCAGAGGGCGCTGTCAGCGATGGGCGCGGGCTGGCTGCCTGGGCGGCTGACTGGTGCTCGGCGAGGTAGCGCGATGTGTCCTAGAAGCAGATGGCAGGGGCTTGGTGGTGGGGCCTGGTGGAAAACTGAGAAAGCAGGCGGGATGCGGGGAGAAGCACCATGTTTACCTGAAATAAGAACCATAGTTTTCTCCACCTGTACAAACGCAAAGCCTTGCAGGTGGCTGGCTGAGGATTTGAGTGAGGCAGGCCAGATGGGAGGGGCTGTGGACCCTACCTAGGGAGGGGTCCTCTACAGAGGGCACAGTGGCCATTCAACTGCACCCCATCTCTGCCCCTTTCTCTGTGTATATGTCAGGAACACTGGCTATACCACAGCCCTGGAATTTCTCACATTCCCACTTGGTGCTTGGAGTTTCCCTGACACCTCCCTGGAGGTTCCTCCCTCTCCCCAAGCTGTTCTCCTGCCCTCCTGTTTGGGGCCTGTGCCCATCTGCTCACCTCGCATCTTACAAGGGACTACCAACATGCAACCAAGAGATAGACGGAGGGGCCTTCCTCTGCCTCACCCTTGGGGATCAGCTGCTCAGAAAGAGCCATCCTAGGGCTCTGTGTGCTTCAGCTGGTGATGAAGTGAAACCTAACCAGCCTGGATAAAGACAATGAACAAAACAAACACACACAAAATCATCTTTTTCGTGCCAAATCTCCTTGGTATCCATAGTGGCTTTTCACACAATGAGGTGAAAATTCCCCCACAGATTTCCGTGGGGTAAACTCCATTGAATGACAACTGGGTTGCTCTGTTAGACTGCTTCTTACAAGCCTAGCAAATACAACAATCTCAAGTGACTTCCCACAGGAGAAAGAGGGATGGGACAAACTGACCCCCACAGCCTAAGGGCTAAGTCTCTGGTCTCTCTCCATCACAGGAGGCAGCCAGCATTTCACAGAGAAGTTTGGGCATGAAATATGGACACTCCCCCTGTCTCCCTGCCCACCCTCCTCCATCATATCCCCACTGGTCAGCACTGACATCTCTTCTGTGACCTGCTAACCTGTGAGAGTCCCACCTCATGAAAGTGTGCCTCCAGCTCCAGGCCTTCACCTGTGGACGAAGCAGCCAGGGGAGTTTTCGCTGTTGCTCAGAATCATCAGTGATTAGTCCACACAACCAGAGTCAGTACAGGTGGCTTCTCTTGAGATCAGGAACTGATGTGGAGGTAGAACACATGAAAGTCCACTAAATGCATTATCATTTGCTTAGGGGGTCTTGGGGGGTGTGCTCTCTCTCCCCATCTCTGAATAGATAAGTATCTGATTCTCTGATTAATTTAGGTGTCAAATTGACTGAGCTAAGCAATACCCAGATTGCTGGTAAAACATTATTTGAGTTTGTCTATGAAGTGTTTCCATTAGAGACTAGCATGTGAACCAGAGGACTGAGTAAAGAAGTTCCAACCCCAGCGACGTGGTGAGCATCTGCCAAAGCCCTGAAGGCCCAGGTAAAACATAATGGCAGAAGAAAGACAAATTCTCTGTCCTTTCTGGAGCTGAGGCATCTGTAGTCTCAGACATCAGAGTTTCTGGTTCTAGGACCTTCAGACTCTTGGACATATGCCATTTGATGCCCCCAATCCAACCCTGGTTTTCAGTTCTTTGGACTTGGACTGAATTGCACTTCCCACTCTCCTGGATCTCCAGCCTGCAGGCTGGTGTGTCCTGAATTTGTTCAGTTTCCATGATCAAGAAAACAAATTCCCACAATAAATCTCATATATATATATGAGATTATATATAAATATATAAATATATATATACCTCTATATATAATCACACATAAACACACACACACTGTTGATTTTGATTCTCTGAAAACCTCTACTATTCTCATATTCCCTCTCTCTCTCTCTCTAATATGAAACCAGATGAATCACACTTCTAAAGTCTCTGATTATTTGAGCCATGTGATCTTTCCAGTGGATAAATAGTCTGTTTATGATTAAAAGAGACCACAGTTCATAAGACTGCTTGTTATAAACTCATGTTATTTCACTTTTTGTAGGAAGCCAAAAACCCCCAAATGAGCAGCAACACAAAACTCATTTGTACCTGGATGGACTAGCTCGATTTTTTATGTCCAGTGGCTCCCCTTCCCACTGGCAGAGCTGTGTAAACCACGGAGTAGGCCAAAGGCGAGAGGCAGGGTGAAGAGGGAGCCAGAGCAGGCACTGCCTGCAGGCCAGGGGGTCATCACTCAGAGTCCAAACCATCCACATGGCTTACATCACAACAAGCAATGCTTGATTGTAACACTCGATTCTCAGAGGGGGAGAAAAAGCAAACAAATTGCACAGTTGCAAAACTACGCTTTTAAACAAATTATTAAGTAAACAACTTGCAATATTTTTGCCAACGATTCACTGAGAAAAGTGAAGAGGGCTGATGTATCCCAGGTTTTTTCAACAGCACAGTATCCTTTTTATGAGAATTTAACTAAGTTAACTAGGTCCCGAGCAAAAGCTGCCACTTAGCTTCCCTTTTCTGGTGTTGAGAACTTTGCTCTTTATATCCAGTCTCCAAGCTTTATCTAATTACCATATGATCAAGTGTTTGACTGAAACTGATAATAACATTGAAGCGACAGCAATCAAAGTTCAGACAGACTGAGCTTTGGGGGTAGCTTATTGGGGACAATTGCTCAGAGATACAGAAGATATCACCCATTTGTGACAGAGCAAGAAGATGGCACTGGGGTGGGAGTTAAGGTGTTCTAATAAAAAATGCAAAAAGCTGGGGTTTGGGGTATAATTCAGTGGATTCAATACCCAGCACCCCCCAAAAAAAATTAGAAAGAAAGAAAAGAGAATTTCTAAATTGTTGATGTGATCTGAGATATCTCATGCCCCCATGGACAGGATTGGCATATCTTTTCTCTGGGGCAGCCAAACCCAAGCCAGATGGTTCTCACTGTGCAAGGCCTTAGGACCAGCAAAGTTATCCCTCCTGAGGACGCACTACTCACAGAAGGGCCAAATGTGTTGTTCTGGCTCAGAGGCAGATGAGGGGATGACAGGAAATGCTAGACTAACATCAAATGGGCTAATGGACTTTGTAGCCACTGCCAGGTTGACAATATCTAGCAATCAGTACTTCTTCTTAGTGTTATTCTGCTGATGGAGGCAATGGATGCTGGGTGTGTTTTAACCGGAGAAACTATTTCAAAAAGTATTTTTAAACATGTCTTTTATTTTCTGTATTCTGATGCTTTGATATCCTGGGGCCGTGCTGATCCTGGAGGGACTGCCCTTCCCAGGGATAGAACAACTCACTTGCCAATGCACCTTTGAAGTGCAGACTAACCAGTCAGAACTGCCCATGCCCCAGAGTCCTCTGAAATCATCGAACTAGCCAATCCTAAACCTGCTTACCCTGCCTTGTCCATTCCTTCCCAAAACAACCACAAAGAATGCTCTCAGTTTCCTTCCCTGCCTTCTATCCAACCCTGGGTCTTCCCACATAGCTCCCCCTGGCATGGTGGGTTCTCTCCTCTTGGGATCTGTGAGCAACAAATTGACTTTCCAATGGTTGTTATGTCCTGATCTCTTGCCACCTCTAAGCCTAAATAAAAATAAAACCTGTATTTTAAAACAAAAGGGCCACAAAAATTGAGATTCAGAATGACAAGCATGTTATTTATAATTTTTGTGGGGATTTCTCGTTTAAATGTTCTTTGTGAGAAGATAGCAAGTACCTATGGACTAAAAATACAGCAAATTGGTTCTATGTCCCTTTTTAAATCAACATAAAACAGTCATTATAACAAATCAAATATTAAGACGGGCTTAGAATGCAAATTCCTAGATGCTTCTGTAGCCTGCAACCACACTATGGTTGGTCCCTGACTTACTATGGTTTGGTTCAAGGATTTTTCAACTGTGCCATGGTGTGAAGTGATACACATTTAGTAGACACTGTACTTCAGAAATTGAATTTCTTTTTATTTTTTGCAGGCTAGCAATAAGTGATATAATCCTCTCAATGGTGGGTGGCAGCAGCGACCCCATATCTCATTGGCCATGTAATCCTGGAGATGAACATCCAACACTGCTGGGTTGTTAAGCTGGGGTGTTCTGTAAGAAGGAACATTAAATACATTTTTAATTTATGATGCTTTGAGTTTACAATGCTTTTTTCCTGGACAATCCCATCAGAGGTCAAAGAGCATCTGTCCAGAGATTTTTCACTCTTTCTGAAGGTTACTTCCATAATCAAATAATATGCTTTATCTCTATAGATCCATTTATCCACATCCTGTCAGGAATGTAGGAGATTTGGTTCCTTACAACCAAACCTTTTCTCTGAACTTTGAAATGTCTGAGAATTAGATTATTTCTAGCCCCTCTGCTGGTAATAGTGTAATTTTAAATAATACACCCATTCTTTTATTTTTATTCCATTAACTTGCTTTTACCCATTGAACTTGTTAAAACAAGATCATTAGTATCGTGGCACTTCCATTTATTTTTCTTCTCCCATTCTTCTACTTTCTCCTGCCATCCCACTTCCTGCTGGCTGCTTCTTTCCTAGTGCTGATGAGTACACCCCAGCTCATTGTAAGATCAGGCTGGGGTAAACTGATCAGGCAATGGAAACCAGAGAACAGACAGGCCAGATGTAAACCAAAAAGAAACTTTATTGCCCCACGCTCTTGGGCGAGGTTTGCCGGTCCACCAGGGTCACAGAAGTCGCACATGGCCCCTATGGGGCTGGGATTTTCTAACTCCGGGCTCGAGGAGGGGAAGCTTGAGAACTCCTTGTCTTCCTGGGATGGGCTGGGGTTGCTTGTCAGCGCCTGATTGGTTGCTTCTTTGGGCATGTGCAGGTTACATTGTTTCTCTGCACGTGCGCAGGCTGCTTGATGCCTTGCCCCCATCCAGTCTCCCTGAATCGCTGGAAAGCTCCTTTGAACGTGCGAAGGCTACATTGTTTCCCCGCGGGTGCGCAGGTTGCTTGATGCCCTGCCCGCATCCAGTCTTCCAGAGCTGCCCTACCACTCACACCTGCTGCTAGTATTCCAAGTCCAATGTCAGGGTGTCTCACAGCCAGACCAGGACCTATGGAGAAGGGAACCAAGGCCAGTTTCCACTGGTGACTTTCTCAGTCTTCCTGCACAGGTCGCTTGATCTCTTGAACCCAAGGCTGTTTCAGGTGACTTCCTTCTTAGGTTTAAAATGAAGTGAAATGGGATGGACTGAGACCATGTGAGGGAAACATGTTTACATCGCATGCTGCTGTCCTCAGGGAAGGTGGGCGGCTGTTCTGATTGTCCTCCCAGAAGCACAGCAGCTCCTCAAGAGTGACCTCTCTTCCCTGGCCTCTGATGGCACTGTTGCTATGGGGATGGAGCAAGGTCTGTGGGCACTGCTGGTAGGGAAGGAACACCTGTGTAGATTCCTTTCATGTCACATCCCATCATACAACTCTCATAAGCATTTTCTCTTTCTCATGCTTTTTTGATGTGTGTATTTGAACTTAAGTTAGTTATGTTTTGTGAATTTTAAATGGGCAAAGAGAACAATTTCATCAGTACTCACCTCCCTGGAATAAAATGTTCTCATTTACTGATTAAAAAAAACACAATACTTTTTTTCTTAATATGAAAAAAATCTTGGTGATTGCATATGAATACCTTGATTGGATTTGCAGTAAAATCCTGACTACTCCAGAAATGCAATTACACATGGCCTCAATTTACACTGACAAAGTCTAGAAAGGATTATTCTAGACCTGGATCTCTTCATATTCAGCATTCAGCACCCCTCCCCCTTTCTTTCTTTTTTTATTTCCCACTAGTAATCGTTTTCTCTTTTTTGGAACTGCAATCCTCCTAATTGGGGAAATGTCATAGTTGTTTTCATTTCCTTCCAAATATTCATCACTCAACACATTTAACTTAGGCACATGATACTTTGTATTATTACCGTGTTCAAGGAATGACAACCTAATGACAGCAATAACAGCAAACCTGAGCAAGTGCCCTGTATGTGACAAGACACCACCCAAAGGGACTTGCATCTGTGAGCTCCTTGGACAGTTACCCTGTTATTCTCATTTCACATGTGAGGAACCAAGACTCACGATGATTCAACAACCTGAGGTTAGGACAGTGCCAAAGGGTACATAGCATTTCTGATGGGATGCATCTTAACATCCCCTCTGCTGAACCCCAAAGTGGGGCTGTTGAGGCCCACCCAAGCAGAGCTCTTGATTGGCATAACTTATTTAATAATGCTTGGTTATACATAACTTACTAAAACCATTTCAGATGTAGGGAAAATGCTTACGCTAGATGGTGAGAGCGGCAGGAGCACTTCTTTAACCATGAATTGCTCTTGGCAGAAGACCATTCTGACCATTCTGACTGATAATCCTATTAGTTCCCTTCTATCACCTCCACAGAAATACCCCGAGCACAGGGGGGCCTGGGCCATGGCTTTAACAGGAGTGGAGAGGTGGGGGTGGAGCAGAAAAGAGAACAGTGGGTTTATTGAAATATCTTTATTTCTCAATTTTAAATTCATTTGGTGATAGATGCAGAAAGCTGGAATAGTGCCAAGCAGCATATGTGTCACACAATAGATGGTTTGTCCTGGTGCATTTTCTAATGTCAGGTTCCTCTTGATGTGTTGTGTTAACGGGGATTTTTAAATGACTACAATGTAGGCACATTGCTGTGATCTGGAAGGATCCATGTGCCTTCAGATGAGAACTCTGAGTGCCATGATAGCGACGTATTCCCACATTGTAATGTCTCCAAATATCTCCCTTTATGCTGCCTTAAACATTGACATTGTCCTGGCCACCTTTGGTGTACTTTTTATTTCCTGATTTGAATATCTTATGGTTAAATATCTCAGGATTGCCTATTTGATACTTGCTAATCTGCCCAAAAGTCTCGGAACATTCCAGGTACTCTGCTTTTCTTCCTCTTTTCATCGTCCAAGCCTTGATACCTTTGTACTGGCTGCTGGCTCCCAGCTACGTATGGTTAAATGAGTTGGCACCACACTCCTCTGCAATTGACTCAGAGCCAACAGATTTCTGACACAGGGAGATTAATTAGGTCCAGGGCAGTGGGAAGCAGGTGGCTGTGAGGGATGTGGCAATCTATCAGCTAATCTTTCTCTATGATAGAACGTAAATGAGCACATACACACAGATTCCTAGAATCATCATGGCCACCTCAGATCACAGCCACAGGGTTTCAACTCCAAGAATGATGGGCCGTTAGATCAGTTACAGTTTCAACTCAAAAAGGACAAGTCAATGAACCAGCTCCAGAGAATCAGAACTACTGAACACACATGACTCCAGGGAGCAGAGCCAGGGCCCCAGCCTGAGGGTATGTCTGTCACTAAGGCTGGCAAGGTGCTGAGTAACGTAGTTTCCAGCAATTAGACATCTTCTGCTCAAGAAAAAGTAGCCAGATGAATATAGGGTGAGGTAAGCCTCAAATAATAACATGAATAATACTAATTGATTTGAATTTTAAAACACTGCTATTTATTTATTTATGTTTTTATGCATGGATTCATTTTTTCATTCAGTGGACATCTCTGAGCTCAAAAGATAAAAGAAGCACTATGCTGGGACCTGTGCTACACAGATCATCCTCAACATCAGGAACTCAGTGTCTCTTGGGCCATGATAGAAACACAAGGACCTATAGCATATAGTTAAAATGGCATGATTCTATTTATTATACCAGGGGTCATGCAAACACCATCATGCAATCAAGAAGTTCAAGAATAATGCTTCTAGATATGTTGCTTCAGGTTAATCTTGATCTCTACATCACTATTCTCTTTATTTCCAGCGTGGCTGAGTGGCCTCATTTTTATCCAGCACCAGAAATCCCCAAGGAACCCCAGAAAGATCCAGGGCCCTGGTTTCCTTTCCTGGCCAGAGATCAGTTTGCAGGTGTGTACATCACAGAGTGGCCTCCCAGTGTCCCTCCATGCCCAGAGCATCCCAGAGCTGATGGACTTCATAATGTCTCCAGGGGAGATAAACTGCTTTAGCAAACTTTGCAATATTAGCAGAGCTCAAGTCTAGAACATTGCAGGAAGGATTCTCAATACGTAGGTGTGTAACGTGACACAGAAAAAATATTTGAGATGGACTAAAAGCACATTTGCCATCAGTTGGATGATTTTACCTGAATACATAAATTTTTATTGGTTCTTTTTAGTTATACACGACAGTAGAGTTCATTTTTATGTAATTATACAAGCATAGAATATATATTATTCTAATTAGGACCCCAGTCTTGTGAATACATACATTTCTAAAGAACTGGACCTCTCAGAATTGGATCACTCTGAACAGTGTCTCAGGAATTCTCTCTGAGATGCCAAGGCTTCTCTGGGAAAAGGTTCAAAGCATGGTCAGAACTCTGGACAGATGCCTTCCTGGCACAGGCCACCAGACTCGTGCCAGTGGTGGGTAGGAGTGTTAGCAGTGACTGCTGCACACCACAGGGGCTCGGGCCGTGCACCTGCGTCCGTCACTCAGGCACAGCGTGCACCAAAATTATCACTCCTGACTCCAGGGCCCGCGGTTCTGCAGTGGGAAAAGGGCATGGGTGCTGGTGTCAGGAAGGCTCCAACCTGACCCTCTGATCTCTTCCTTCTTCTTTGGTTTTAAAAGTTTTTCTCAGATTAAAGTAATCTCCCTGTCCACAGTGCATGGTCCAAGACCCCCAGTGGACTCCTGAAACCACAGAGTACTGAACCCTCTATGTACTGTGTTTTCCTACACATACATATCTAAGATAAAAATATAGTAAGGGATTAACAATGCCTAAAATAGAGCAATTACAGCAATATACTGTAATAAAGTATTTTTTAAAAATACATGAATTATTTATTTCTCAAAATTTCCATTTAGCATTTTTGGTCCTTGGTTGATAGCAGGTAACTGAAACTACAAAGTAAAACGGAGGAGAAGGGGAGACTGCTGAATGGAATTAACACACTCCCCTGTGCCGAATTGTGTCCTTTCCTCAAAGTCGTGCATTGAGGTCCTAACCCCAGGGACCTCAGAATGAAACTGTGTTTGGAAGCACAGTCTTTAAAGAGGAAAGACAGGAAGTCTTTAAAGAGGAAATTAAGTTAAAATAAGGTAGGTAGGGTGGGCCCTAATCCAATATAATTGGTGTCCTTATAAAAAGAGGAACTTTGAACACAGAGAGGAAAACACCAGGGATAAGTATGTACATGAAAAGGACCATGTGAAGAAATAGAGTAGATGCCACTTGCAAGCCAAGGAGAGGGACCTCAGGAAAAGTCACCTGCTGACACCTGGATCTTAGACTTGTAACCTCTTAGAATTGTGAGAACATAAATTTCTGTTGTTTAAACTGCCCAGACTGTGGTATTTGATTATGGCAGTCCTAGACGACTACTATACTCACCATAGAAAATTGATGAAATAAAAATCTAAAAGTAGAAATAATGTTTCTAAATCTCTCCATCCAAAGAAAATTTGTTAACATTTTAGTGGTTTTTAAATCCATATTGTGTGTAGAAGAAATTGGGGATGACAGAGACTAGAGGTCATATTCTATATCTGATTTGCTGTTTTACGTTAATGAACATCACCTTAGAGCAAGAGACTAACGATGCTTTTGCATTGTGTGCCATGACCTAAACATTGGTGATATTTAGGGTCACACTTTTCTAAACAGGCCCACACTACTGTTTACTTACACATACTCTTCTTTAACCAGATGTCTTTCTTTAATAGTTGTTACAGATAGTTTTCGTGTTTAGTAAGCATAGATTTATGTTCATGTGAAAATTTTTGTGTAATATTTTATAGAATAGAAGCTATAGGTTCTCCTTAATCCTAAGTAAATGGACATTCAAATTTTTTCTTTTTTAGTTAAGAAGAAAAACTGGAAATTAAAAGCACATGATGGTCACCTGAATGCATAGCTGTGCAGAGTGGAATTCTTTCTTGGAACAGGTGCGGAGGAGCTGACCATGGTGACCACACCTGTAGTCCCAGCGACTCTGGAGGCCAATACGGACCATGTAGGGAGGCCCCATCTCAAAATTAAATAAACAACAACAACAGAAAAGCAAATCAAGAACTGGTTTCTGAGGCTGGAGTTGCTGTAGGAATCAGCAGAGTGCTTGCTGAATTCCTGCCCATTGCCTGCACATCGATCCTAATATTATTTCCAGCATCAGTTAATGAGCAATAATATCCATAATCCTTGGAAACATTTATCATTCTTTTTGAGCTTGAACTTAATTGGCTTATGAATTACATCTCATTGACTTTTTTCACATTTATTGATCATTTGCATCTTATTTTCTTTGAACTACCTGTTTTTATTCTCTTCTTGCTTTTAAAAACCAGTATGTTTAACTTTTCTTACCGTTTATAAGACCTTTCTATGTAACAGCAATATTAATCCTTCTGTATATATTTCCAATTCCCTTATTCCTATATTTCCAATTCCCAGCCCACTCTTTCCTCCAGTTATTTTTTTACCTCTTAACCTTGCAAAAGGCAGGTTTTTGTTTTATTGCAAAGAATACATTAAATTTTATGTATTAACATCTATTAATCTTTTCTTTGTATTTCTTCAGATTTTGATTATGTGCTCAGAAATAACTTTCCTATCCTCATACAACTTTTCACTAGATTTTTTCTTCTATTGCCTTTATGATTTCTTTCTTTTTAACATTAAAATATTTAGCCCATCTGGAATTCATTTTGGTCTGAGGTAGGAATGTAACACTGTTTTCCCCTAAGATGGATAGGAGGTTGACACAACACATTCCCTGGCCAATCTGTCCTTTCCCATAGATTTAAAGAGACATGCTTGCATGTATATAAGCTCATGTGTGCCTCTGTGGTATTCCTCATGGCTCCTTAACATATCATGTTGTGATGAGAGATTGTGAACACCGCTCAGGCAACCTCTCTGTGCCTCTGTCCTTTCCTCAGCATTCACGTGGCTAATTCAGAAAGTCATTCCTCCAGATGAAATTTGGAATACTCGCTGTTGGGATACAACTGGCATTTTGTTAAATTTGTGGATTACTTTGCAGAGTATTGTAATAGTACTATTATGCAAATACAGCAAACAATTTGTTTCTTTTCTTTCCTTTCTCTCTCTCTCTCTCTCTCTCTCTTCTTTTTTTGTAATACTGGCAATGAAACAGGCTCTCATGCATTTCAGGCAAGTGCTCTACCACTGAGCTTCATCTCCAACCCACTCTTCCTTCTTGAATTTGCTAGATCATGGCTGAGACACAATACTGAATGTGGACATCCTTATTCCATTCCTAGCTTTCCCATGGATTCCTATTATGTTTTACCACAAAGTACAATGATCAATGAATATTTCTGATGACTATTCTCCAAAATTTTCTGTAAGGTGGGGAAAAGATAGCAAGAAACCTTTGATGAATCTCGTTATCTGCCAAGCAACATCTGCCTATATCCGTTAAGCAACTGATAAGATAATTACCTAGCTTTTCTCTTTCAATTACATTAACATATTAAAATTATATTACTATAAATTAAATTAACTCAATGGTATTAATTTTTATTTGTTATATTAATTTAATTTATGTTAATATAAATTAAAATTATATTAGTTTAGTGTATTTTATACTAACAATAATATATCTGTACTCCTTTGACTAAATCTTGGGTAGTTGATGGTGTATTATTTTCTGAATTTTTTCCTGAAAGTGTACTATTGAAGTTCAGTATCATACCTAGATTCATGAAGAAGTTCTACAGATGATTTATGTCTGTTATCTTTGTTGAGTTTAGGTTTGAATATGATGTTAGTCTTATATAATCAGCTTAAGACAATAGCTAGGTTTTCCATGTTTTGTGACCTTCAAAATAGCCTCATATTTGATTTTTCCATCAATGTCTGATAAAATCGTGTATGACCTGGCTCATTTATAAGGGGCTTGCAGGAGGGTGGGCAGTAATTTTTAAGAAGTTCATCCTCTCTGAAATTCGGCTCTTTAACAGAAAGAACAGCTTTATCATCCCACGTGATGTAACATTTTTGCTGTCCTTTTGTCATTATGTCCTAATTTTCTCACATACGATCAGAGAAAAAAGCTTGTACAATGTCTGCTTTATTTCAAATAGAGCTATGAAGCTTGAAAATAGAGTTTATAAAGGTTGATTCAAAATCAACATTTACAAAGATTGCGTTCATGCTGTAATTCTTTAAAAGGAAGTGATTTATCTCTTTGCGGATTACAACATGTTTCTTGTAGGTGGAATGCTGTGTTCATTAATTATATTATTCAGGTCTTCAGGTTTGTTAATTAAGTTATTCATATCTTCTTGTTTTTTTAATTCTTTTATCTGCAAAATCCTGTGCAATGTGCTAGAACTACTCAAAACCAAATAATTTCATCAAATTGTCTTACATGTTTTATATTTTGTATAATTTCTTTTGAGACTGGTGTTTGAAATTAAAATATTCTTGACTATATCACCCTCATTGTAGATTGCATGTGTTATTAATAAAAATAGCCCCACTTACTACGTCTACCTTTTTTCTACATTTTTTTTCTACTATTGATATTAATGTTCCCCACCTCCCTATGTTTATATTTGAATTTATCTGCTAGATTCTTGTTCATCTCCTAGGTATCAAAGCCTCAGACTTTCTGCTTGGATTTACTTTTGCCTTTTAAGCACTGTATGATACCTTGTATTTGGACAAGAATATTTAGCCCACTTATTTGCTGGCTATATTCTGGTAACTGATATGTTCAGTCATATCCTTGCTATTTTATTTTATCTTTTACTTTTACAATATGTATCTGGCATTTCCTGTTTTATCTGTTTTCCCCAGTGGGTTGATCTAGTAATATCTGTCCATTTTTGTGTGTTCAGAATTTGGCAAGGTATACATCCAATTTCTATTTTCCATTGGTTACCTTTCCATTTTTAAAACACAAAACACAATGCAAAACAACCTTGAACTTATATTTTGCTTTGTTTGTAAAAAATGAAGTGGTGTCCATGCAACAAGTTTTGGAAGAGAAATACAGATCTTAGGTTTCCTTCCCTGGACCTGCCTTCCCATATCCCATCTGGGTAGCCTACAGCCATAGGGATGGCCAGGGGAGAAGTTTAAATCTGCTCTTTTTTTGTGAGGAGAAATCCATTCCCTTGGAGGCTTGCCTGGGCCTCCAAGACCCTTTGTAAGGAAGAAAAATGAGGAGCCATGCACATGACAACATAAAAGGCTGTTATTTAGTGGGGAGGTAAAGTGCACACATTTCAATGCCATTTCTTTTAGAATTAATTTGTTCTTTTAACTGATGTAGGTTTACATTATGAAAGCTATTTGTTTTTAATAGTTTATGTGATGTGGTCATGTATGTGTTTGTGGTGTAGATGGTACATGTTTGGTATTTGGAACGTGTTCTCTGTGACATCCTGTGGTTTGTGTCTATGTATGTGGTACATGTGTGCAATATGTGTGCAGAGCTATGTGGGGCATTCGCAGTGTGTGTGTCTGTGTGTATGTGCATGTAAGTCTCTGATGGGAGCAGTGAGTGTGTGAGTTGTGCGTAGTTATGTTTGATGTGTGGAGGTATGATGTGGCATTTGTGTAGGTAGTATGTGTGCCTGTGATATGTGTGTGGTGTGTCTAGTGTGGTGAGTTTGACATGTGAATGTTTGTGTGTGACATACCATGCATACATGTGAAGTGCATATGTATGATATGTGTGTATGGTGTGTCATGTGTGTGATTTAACACCTACGTGTATGTGCTGTGTCAGGTGCATATGTGTTGGATGATGGGTGTATGTGTATGTAGTGTGGTAGGTGTACATGAGGTAGTTTGTGTGGGGAGTGAGGTGTGTGTCTGTGTGTATGGTGTGTGTGGTATGCCTGGTGAGTGTGTAAGGTATAACATGCAAGAGCATATGCTATATGGCATGGTTTGTGGCATGTGTAGGTGTAGTTAGGTGTATTTGGGGGTGTGTACTGTGATGTGGTTAGCATGTATGTGTGCACGGTGAGTGTATCTGATATGGCATTAACATGTGTGGTATATATGATATGGTATGTTTGTATGTTGTGTTATCTGGTATGGTAAGATGTGTGATATGTATGGTGTGTATGGTGTGCACACTATGTGTGATATTGCGTGTGTGTATGACTTGTGTCTGTGTGTGATACACTCAGTGTGAGTGATATGACGGTGCATAATTGTGTAGTATGTCCATGCATGATGCAGTGTGTATGTGTGCAAGTGTGGGTGTGCATGTGTGTGTGTGTGTGTGTGTGTGTGTTGAATGTGTGGCATGGAGTCTCACACTGGAAGCCAGAAGGAAAAATAACAGGATGCATTTTCACGGCTCACTTGGCAGGTCCTACCAGTACCCAGCCAGCCCCTACTTCCTCCAGGCCCCACAGAAGGCACTCTTCAGAGCTGACGAATAAACCCCTCAGGTCTGGAGAGGTTCTATCAAGAAGCCATGGCCTTCTAATGAGCTGCTCAGGAGCTGACTGGAACCCAATATCAAGGTTCTGTGGATTAGGGGTGGACTCGTTTACTCCCTCATAATTGTAGAATGTCCTCCTGTCATGACTGCAAAGATGGCCAATGCAAGATGCAGAGCGTGGCCTCAGGGGTCAGGCCTAGAAACAACTGTAAGGGACTGGATACATTGTAGGAGGGAGGTGTCCAAGGACTCACTTTCTCCCTGGTTGATGGGAAGGCAGAAGTTGGCCAGGGTCATTAGATGTCTTGGTCCATTTTTAGCTTCTATAAAATGGTCCCTGAGACCGGGTGACTTGTAAAGAGCAGAGATTCTTTTCCCTACAGTCTGGAGGCTGGAAGCATAAGGTCCAGGAATTCATACGTGCCGAGGGCCTCTGTGCGGCAGCATCCCATAGCAGAAGGCAAAGGGGCAAGAGAGCGCACGTGAGGGGTGAAGAACAAGAGAAGGCCACCCTTGCTTTTCTAATGAACCCACTCCCGTGATAAACCCACTCCCGTAGTGACAGCATTGATCCATGATGTAATCACATCATGCAGGTCTAACGTCTCAACGTTGCTGCACTGGGCACTAAGTTTTCAACACCAACTCTGGGGGACACATTTAAACCATAGCAGCAGGTGTGAACTTGATGGGGTTTCGGTGGAACGATTTCCCTGTCGACTCTACATCCTCAGTGTTACTTGGTTTGTGTGTTTGTTCTGTCATGTCCTTTCTCATGAACCTCAAGCCTTCAGGAATCTGGCCGCTTCTGGGCTCAGGGGCACTAGTGACAGACTAGTGTGTCCACTTGGGGGACAGAATAAAAAGGGAGGGAACCCTCTGTCTGCCCCACATCTCTTCAAGGCCAGCTCCAGGGGGCTGCATTCTTTCAAGGGGCACAGAAGTAAAATGCTGGTAACCTGAATCCCTATTCCAGGAGCAAGACTGCATAGAAGACACATGAGCCCACCTGAGATGGGGCCAGGGACCCGGGGCACTGCCCACTCTCAGTGTAGCCTTGGAGGGCCTGGTGTCAGGCTCTCCTACAAAGAATACAGCAGCTCTCCTAGAACTGTCTACTGCCTCTGACTCCTCTGCAATGGTTTCCATCATTTGTTAAAGTGATCACACCAACACACAGATGTGCTATTTTCAATATATTATTTCATTTTTCTTAAATTTATTTTTTATTTTTACAGACTTCATTTTTATTCATTATACACAAATGGGGTACAACTTTTCATTTCTATGGTTGTGCATGATGTAAATTTATACCATTTATGTAATCATACATGTACATAGGGTAATGATGCTGTCTCATTTCACCATTTTTTCATTCCCCCATCCCCCTCCTCCTCTCATTTTCCTCTGTGTAATCTGAAGTTCCTCCAATCTTCTCTCAACCTCCCACCCCCACAAACCCAATTATATATCATCCTCCACTTATCAGGGAAAACATTCGGCCTTTGGTTTTTTGGGATTGACTTATTTCACTTAGCATGGTATTCTCCAATTCCATCCATTTGCCTGCAAATGCCATAATATTATTCTTCTTTATGGCTGAATAATATTCCATTGTGTATATATACCACAGCTTCTTTATCAATTCATCTGTTGAAGGGCATCTAGTTTGGTTCCACAATCTAGCTGTTATGAATTGAGCTGCTATAAACATTGATGTGTCTATGTTACTATAGTATGCTAATTTAAGTCCTTTGTGTATAAACTGAGGAGTGGGATAACTGTGTCAAAAGATGGGTCCATTCCAAGTTTTCTGAGGAATATCCACACTGCTTTCCAGAGTGGCTGCACCAATTTGCAACTTCACCAGCAATGTACAAGTGTGCCTTTTTCCCCACATCACGCCAACATCTATTATTGTTTGTGTTCTTGATAATAACCATTCTAATTGGAGTAAGATGAAATCTTAGAGTTGTTTTAATTTGCATTTCTCTAATTACTAGAGATGCTGAACACTTTTTCATATATTTATTAATTGCCTGTACATCTTCCTCTGTAAATTTTCTGTCCAGTTCCCTGGCCCATTTATTGATTGGGTTCTTTGTATTTTTGGTGTGGAGTTTTGTAAGTTCTTTATAAATTTTGGAGTTTAGTGTTCTATCTGAAGTGTGTGTGAAAAAGATTTTCTCCCACTCTGTAGGCTCTCTTTTCACATTATTGATTGTATCCTTTGCCAAGAAAAAGCTTTTGAATTGAATGCATCCCATGTATTGATTCTTGCTTTGATTACTTGTGCTTTGGAGGTCTTGTTAAGGAAGTCTGATCCTAAGCCACCATGATGAAGATTCAGGCCTACTTTGTGTTCTATTTGGTGCAGGGTCTCTGCTCTAATTTCTAAGTCCTTAATATGTTATTTCTGAACTATTCTTAATTACCCATAACATGAAAGTTCCCACTTTCAATCCTGTGCCTCCATCCTCAAGGATTATCAGATAGATGTCTATCATTTTATATACATTTTTACATAGAAAACATTTACCTTTTTAAACATAGATAGCTTCATATCATATGTCATCTCCAAATTTCTTTTTTTACCCGTACCGTAGAGATAGTTCCAAGTCAGAAAATAGAGAGATTCTTAATCAATTCAACTGCTGTATTACATTGCACGGCAATACACTTGAATTCTGTGTGATAATGTCTCTGTGGGTGAGTGTTTAAATACAGTCAGCCTTCCACAGTCACAGGTTGTGCATCTGCAAATTCAAACAACTGCCAATCAGAAATACTAAAATAAAGTAGTAGCTTCTATATTGACCATGTTCAGACTTTTTTTCTTCTCATAATTTCCTGAATGATACAGTGTAGCAGCTATTTACCCAATGTTCATATTATACTGGGTATCATAAGTAATCTAGAGATAGTTGAAAGTATACAGGAGAAAGTGCATAGGGTGTATGAAAATAGGGAGTGAGCATGCATGGATTTTGGGATCTGCAAAAGTCCATTTCATTCGAGGGCAGCTGTTTTTTCCTTTTATTCTTAGCTTAAACAATAGTGTCAGGAACATCTTTATGCATGTTTCTTTGTGTCCATGTGTAACATTTCTCCAAAGTTCCTACCTAAAATTTAAAGTGTCAAATAAGAGTTTATAATATTAAGGTAAATTTAAAATTTAACAGATTATGTCAAATTTCTGATCAAAGGAAATTCGTTACTACCACCAATTACACCCTTTCTAAAGTCAATTTCATTTTAATTTTTATAAATCTGATGGGAAAAACAACGTTCTCTGCTGATGTTTCCTTGGTTGTGGAGGAGGCTGAATATTCTTTCATATTTCCTGCCAATCTAGCTTTACTTCTCTTCACATAGTCTGTCCCATCTTTGGCCCAGTTTATGATTTGCTTTCTTATTGCTTTGTCATGTAAGAACTTACAATTTTGATGTTACTAAAGTTAGCAACTTTTTATTTATAGCTGGGCATTCACTAAAATAGTTTAATATAAGTGATCTTTCCTCTTTAACTTTGGACAAGGTTCTTCAATTTCTAATTTACCTATTCTCTTCTCTTGATTTTCCATGCTCTTACCTCCTGGACACATTTGAGAACTTAGACTTCTACTTATGCTCCTTACCCTTCAAATTATTATGCCCATCTTTTTCTTTTTTGTCTGTTCAGGAGGAATTTTTTAGTCTTGTTTTTATTGTTATGCTTATTCACTATGTGGCATACTTAGTACATCAGTATGTTAAAACAATAGATGTGTGTACATGGTCACATGTACTTACATACATAGTTCCAAGGACTATGATCATCTCTTTTTCATAGCAGCCTGTACTTGCCTCATGGGGATCAATATCTCCTCAGATCTCGGAGAATGTGAATTATTCTGGTACAATGCCCTGAGCATTCTATTTTTTGACTTTGGCTCCTCCATTACTGGGACTGAATTCTTCAATGCTTGGTGATGCTTGGTATCAGCTCCCCTTTAAATTTGGCATTCACTGTGTGTTAGTCAGCTTCTTTGCTGACCAGAACAATTGTAGAGGAGGAAAAGTTTATTTGAGGGCTCATGGTTTCAGATGTTTTAGTCCATAGAAGGCCAGCTCCATTCCTTGGGGTTTGAGGTTAGGTGAGGCTGAACATCACAGTGGAAGAGTGTGGCAGAGGGAAACAGCCCACATTGCAACCAGGAAGCAGAGAGAGAGTCTTCACTCTCCAGATACAAAATATATATCCCATAGCCACACCCCCAATGAACCATACCCAAACCTCCAGTTACCACTCAGTTAATTCCGTCAGGGATCAATTCACTGATTAGGTTAAGACACTCACAATCCAATCATTTCTCCTCTGAACCTTGTTGCATTATCTCACACATGAGCTTATGGAGGCACCTCACATCCACACCATAACATTTTGCCCATGACCCCAAAAAGCTCCACTCATCTGACACTGCAAAATACATTTAGTCCATTTTCAAGAGTCTCCTTAGTCTCAACAGTTTCGAGATTACTCAAAGTTCAAGTCCAAGGTCTTCTCTGAGGCTCAAGGTAATCTCACATTGAGTTCCTATAAAATTGAAAGCAATTTACAAATATCCAACATATAAAGATACTGAGTAAACATTTCCATTTACAAAAATAGGGACATAGAAACAAGTGATAGGACCAAAGCAAGACCAAAATCCAATTGGGCAAACAAGTCCTTTAGCTCCATGTCCGGCATCTGGGGCACATGGCATCTTGATGTTCCCTCCAAATGGCATGTGTAGCTCTGCCCCTGTGGCCTTATTGGTTGCAGCCCAAGTGGCCTTTCTATTGGCTCGTCTCTGCTTTATTCCTGCAACTACCCTAGGACAATGTCCCACATTACTGGCATTTCTTAATCTCAGGGTTCTTCACTGCAGCTTCGGCTTCCTTTTCAATCTCCACACTTTGCCTTCCTTAGAAATTTTGTTGGATGTCTCCATGATCAGCATCCTGCACTTCTGTAGAACCAGCACCATGTGGTTGACACCATGGTCTGCTGCCATCTTGAGCAGCAGCCAAGCCTATTGAGATCCCTGCTACAGTAGCCTCTGAGTGTCTGGGTAGCTGAGCACATTGAGAAAACTTCATAGGCCCCATGGTGCAAGGAGGGTGCCCCACTTCTCTCTTCCAAGAGAATTTTCACCTTTACACCCTTGAGCTTGAGATGGGTGTGGTCTTGCCAGCTCTTGAGGTACCCTCAAGCCATCTTTCTCATTGTCTCTGGGCATAGTCTTTAGCATTCCTTAACTGGTGGTAAAGTCTTTAACAATTGCAACTTCCTTAGCCCTAGTTTTACTCCTGCCTTTCAAGTCCATGTTTTAAAAATCTTTCTGCTCTGCTTTATGCTCCTGATTATCACAATGAATTTGGCTAAAAGCTGCCAGCAATATCCATGTCAGTTCCTGAATGCTGTGCTGCCTAGACTTTTCTTCCACCAGATTAAGAAGCTCATTGCTTCTATAATCAGCCTCATAGAAAGTCTCTGGACACAGGTAAAATGCCGATAACTTGTCAGCCAGAACATAGCACACTGTATGCCAGGACATATTTTCTATAAACGAACAGATGTCTGAGAGGGATCACCTTTTGCAAAACTCCTTTCCTAGGTAAATTTGGCTGATAGTTTCCCTCATCAAGTTGATACCATATATTTTCCATCTGTTAAGGATTCTTCATAGTTTCTATTGTTACTTTTTTGTTTTGTAGCTCTATTGTTGATTTTACAAAATGTTTACTCTGAAATTTTTCAGGATTTGTAGTGAAAATAAGAGAGCATGTACTTTACCATCTTTATCTACTTTCTCACCTGTTTGTCTTTTTAAGCTATGTTCCAGGTTAATTTCTTAGGTCTACTGAATTCTTTCCATAGCAGATTACTTGCATTATGGATATAGCAGGTTACCTTCACTGAAAATTTTTAGTAAGCAATAAATATTTGTCTCTAATCTTTCTCTGCTTTCAGGTTGCTTATTCTGTGTGACAGCCACATAAGTTGAGACTGGTTTTTAACTATTTACTAATTAAAATAGATTTAAGGATATGGATCTTATATACATAGGTAAAGTCAAGTAGAATTCCAATAATCGTCCATGGAATTGGGCTAAAAGAAAGCAGTTCACACTGAGGAGAGTCAATGTGATTGGCAGAGGGCAGAGGAATGATGTTTCATTTGCCTGTTTGGTTGGTGTCTTAGATCATATAGCGTAACTCTAACAAAATATTTGAAGCTGGTTAACATAAAACAAAGGTTTATTGGCTCATGAACCTGGTAGCTGGAAGTTTCAAACAATATGGCACCAGCGTTCTGACAAGGGCTGCCTGGTTGTCACAACATAGTGGGGAAGGAAACAACTGCTTGCATAAGGGACCTAGTATGATGTGGCTTCTCTTTATAACAATCCACCCTTGTGAAAATTCACCTGGTGAGAACTCCATTAATCCCCTCTGAGGGTGGTGCACCCATGACCTAATCATGCACCATCTCTTAAAGGTTCACAATGGGTACAAGTTTCCAGCAATGAATCCTTGGGAGACAGACCATATCCAAACTAAAGCATCTGGATACAAGAAGCCCCCGCCTAGGATAATGAGTTCATCAATCTGATCAGGGATGCAGAAGCTTAGTGACTCACTAAGCACAATTAATCATGATTTGATTTCCACAGAGTATGTGTCTGGGAAAGTGGGTCGTTTAATGGTGAAAGCCTTGATTCTAGAGCAGCAAGTCTCAAACTATAGCATGCCCCCAAATCACTTAGGGAACTTTTTATTGAAACAGACTGATGATTCCCTGCAACATTCCTGGTTCCATGGGATCTGGGTGGGTCTTGCAAATGTGCATTTCTAACAAATTCCTAGATGATGTTATCCCTGCTGACCGGGGATGCACTTTGAGAACCACTGAACTGAAGTCAAGCAATCCTGAGATTGATGTCCATCCCCATCACTTCCTTTTAAAAGCTTAATCTATTTTAATAGACATATCATAATTATACATACTCATGGGTACAGTGTGAAATTTTGATACATGTGTATGTTGGGTAGTGCTTGAGTCAGGATACTTAGTTATACATTATCTTAAACATTTGTATCTTTATTTCAAATATTCTAGCTAGTTTGAATTACATAATGCAATACTATTAATAATATTATAATTATATGATATAGTACTGTTAATTACACATTCTATATAATAAAACACCAGAACTTATTTCTTCTATCTAGTTGTATCTTTCTATACTTAACCAATTTTTCCCCATCCTCACTTTCCCCTACTCTCTCCAGCCTCTGGTAACCCCTATCTACTCTCTACTTCTGCACATCTTCATCACTTCTTAACTGAGTGACCTTGAGCAAGGTACCAAACTCAGTCACACCTCGGTTTACTTAACTGAGGATCCCAATAGACTAGATTAATAGAATTTCCTTCACAGCGTTGGCATAAAGAACAAATGAGATTAAATGCATAGAAAGCCTTGAATATGTTCCCAGGTGTAACTATTCACAATCTAGGTCTACTCATGATTGACTTTGATAAAGAATGATAACAAAGAATTATAAAATTTCAATTTCTTCCTTTATCTACTTTCTAATTTGTTTTTCAGAACTTGGTAACAAGGTAAAAAGCCACCACTGACCATCCATTGCTAGCATGCAGCTCCAAATCTATTCATGAAAAGGCCCACGGTCCTTGCATCTGATTGATATGATAGTCAATTTGTAGCTACTTATGAAGATGAAGAAAAGACACATATTGCCAGAAGGTATTAAGCCACTTCCTTTGTATTTTAGTTTATGACATGAAAAATCTATACAAAACTGGCAGAAAATAAGCAAGGATTCCATCCTCTAGTTTAGAATCCATACCTAAAAGTTTCAGCTTGCCACAAGTGTGTAATATTGCCCTTGGTGCTGGTTCTCAAAGTTCTATAACATCAGCATGGAGGACAGGAATGCTGCAGTCTCTCTTCCCACTTTTACAGATGGGAAACTCACGTCTGGAAGAATAATTACTTAAGTCACAGAGCACACTGGAGGCAGAGCTGAGGCTAGGAGGAAGGGGTCTCCTGCTGGACCTGCCTGTTCTCCAGGCCTGGATGAGATTGTGGCCCAGTGAAACAAAGCCTCCCCCAGCTGCTGGCCCTGGTCTTTGGAATCTCCTGCTTCCTTTGTTGTTTTGTGACACTGCATTATCACTGCCAGAGCAACTTTGAAAAGTCAAAGCTACCAGAATCAAAGACGCCAGGAAGCTAACCTCCACAGGAGGTTATGGCAGTCATAACCAGGCAAGGAGATCTGAGTTTAAGGCAAAAATGCTGGGCAGTGTGTGGGGCTGGGTTCCCAGAGGACATGACGTAACTCTGAGAAAGGAAGTTGGCCCAGTGGGATGGCATTTGTAAACTTCCTGGCTGCCTATGGTTCAGAGTTTATTTTATTTGCCCTGAGGAGTTAGCTTCTCCAAGACACAAACCACAAAGTGAAAAGTAGTTGGGTTTGCATGGAAAATCACTTGATTATATCAACATGTCTAATGTCTCTCATCTGCTTCTCCTTTGTGGGAAGGTCGGGGGAAACTGGGAGTCAAAGCCAAGTTCTGTGTCACCTGCATCTGAGGTGCATGTGAGCCTGCAGATGCTTCCTCTGTTAAAGTTGTCTTTGGGTTTGATGCACTTTCAACATCACAGAGTGGTGTAGAATGGGGAAGCAGGGCTTTGTGCTTTCCCTGTCTTTGGCATGCACACATACCTGAAAGGTCTTGCTACAGGACCAAGTTAAGGGAGATGGGAAAGATCTAAAATGTGTGATTTACATGTGGAAATGTGTATATGTTTTGGCGTATATCATATAATTTATGTTGTAACAAACTTGTATAATGTCCATTGTATGTGTGTGGGGACATATACTGGCACACCTCAGAGGTGCTGCAGACGTGTTTCCAGGCTACCAAAATAAAGTGAACATCAAATAAAGTGAGTCATGTGAATATTTTTTTTCTTTTCCAGTGCACCAAAAGTTAAGTTTATAAACATTGTACTATATTATACTAAGTGTGCAATAGGATTATGTCAAAATATGTGTGCATGCCCTAATTGAAAAATACTTCATTAGAGTTGAGATGTAGCTTAATGTTAGAGCACCTACCTAGCATGGACAGGCCGTGAGTTCAATCCCCAGTACTGAAAAAAATCACTCCATTTTGAAAAATGCTAATGATCATCTGTTGGAAAATGACATTGATAACACTCAGCACAGAGTTTCCATGAACTTCAATTTAAAAAAACAATCATTGTTATGGTTTAGATATGAGGTGTGCCCCAAAACTCCCGTTGATGCAGGAGGAAAAAGAGCTGTAATCTAATCAATGAATTAATTTATTTGAGGAATTCATAATTTGAAAGGATTACTGTACGGAGTGGTAACTCTAGGCTCATGGGGGAAATAGGTCACTGGGGATCTATTCTGGGGGATTAAATCTTGCTTACCTGTCTCTTCCTTATTTCTCTCTCTCTTCTACCTGGCTGTCATGAGCTTTTCTCCTCCATGCCCTTCTGCCATGATGCTCTGCCTCACCTCAGACCCAGAGCAATAGAGTTGGTCAACCATGAACTGAACCTCTGAAACTGTGAGCTCAAAATAAATTTTCCTCTGCTAAATCATTCTTGTGAGATTATTTTGGTCAATGCAATAAAAAGTTGACTAACACTATCAAAGTATCTTCAAAGTGGAGTAAGTGAAGTGCAATCACACGAGGCTTGCCTGTACATATTATAACACATTGAGTCAGTTGTTGGGTGCAGGCAGAGACCCATTCCTGTTTGACTTCAAGGACTTTCCTATCTCCATGGTCGTTCACAGAGAGAAACACTTAAGAATACAGCCCAGTCTCTGACTGGCTAAAGGTCTCAGGCTAGTCAATTTTATTCTTGTGTCTCAATTTCTTCATCACCAAAGTGGGCAAAAGTAGTTACTCTATCCTTGTGAGACTTAACATCAGAATGTATAAACAGAGTTAGAACCATGAACATAGTAAGCACTACATTGTTTTAGAGTTATTCTCATGGATGCCCTTTCACTTATGACGGGGTTGCAACCTGATAAACTCAGCAAAAGTTTAAAATACCTCAAGTTGAAAATGAATCTAATACACTAACGTACTAAACATCACAGCTTAGCCTGTCTTACCTTAAACATGCTCAGAACACTTACATCAGCCTTGATCTTGAAAGAATACTGTACTGCTCATCACTACCCCAAGCAAAGATCAAAATTCAAAGTGCGATTTCTGTCACTTTCGCACTGCCATCAAGTTAAAACATCACAAGTTGAACCATAAGTAGAAACCATCTGTAGTTTCCTCTCTAAGACCCTCAGACAATGAACTCAAATGTCCTCAGCTTCCGATCTGCCTTCCGGAGGCCCTCGGAGCCTCAGAATGTGGTCTTAGTGTTGACAGGCAGGGCCTGGCTCCACATCCATGCAGCATCCTCAGAACACCATCCTGTTTTTTGGGAGTTTGCTGTTCTTTAACTACGTCTCTGGACTGAGTTTAACCATTGATAATGGAGGGTAATCTCATCTAAATGCTTTTCACTGGCAGGAAGACCAAAGGGCAATGGAGAAAAGAAGTGACGGAGGAGAGAGAGCCTTAGTGGTCTCCATGCTCCAGAGAAGAGAGAGATAAACAGTGTGTCACAACTGCGCAGTGGAGAGCCCATCTCTGCCTGAAGTTCCAAAGTCACTTCTTAACAGAGATAAGTCCCCACCAGAGTCCTGTTGTGCACAGAAGCCCCCAAGGCAAGATAGCAAAGCACCTTTTTCCCCATACCCATCCCAGTTACCTGCCAAGGGCAGACACGGGGTTCGTGCAACTGTGTCCTCAGTAACTCACTGCGGCACATGCTGATGAACCAAGCGCTTCCAGCATTGTTTCCAGGAGGCCTCTGTGGGGGACAGGAGAAGGCCAGGCATGAAAACGGCAAAGGAGCAAGCTACAGCACAGAGAGCTCTGGCTCCTGCCATGACCATTCAACTGAGGTCACTCTGGGCAACACCCGAGCAACCTCCTAATTGCTAACCACAGGGAAACCTTTTCCTTTCTTCCCGTTTCTCCCACTGGCAGCATGCAGTACCACTAATCACTTCCTTCTTCGTTCTCTTCCCTCTTTCTTTTTCCCTTTCCCATCATTCCACCTGGTTTTGCCTCCTCTGTAGATTTTTAGCCCTGCTTGGACAGTGGTTCTCCATTTCATTATCCATACACTTGCCTCTTCTTCAGCCTGCAGAAGCACGGCTCTGGCAGGCACTCCCTGAAGAGGTGTTATGCTATAGATTATTTGACACAAGTCCAGAGAACTAGCTAAGGGATCTCTAGGCTTCGCCAAGGAGGGACCTTGGCAGTATGTCTGGGCCTCAGCCAAGGTGCTCTGTATCCAGCAGGGAAGGAGAGTCCAGGGCCCATGGCCTTCCTGGCCTGGGCTCCTATGATGCATTTAGCCATGTCTATGCATCACCACCATATTTCATGGAAGAAAATAGAATATAAAATGCTTGCCAAGTCCAGGTACCATGCACAATGCATAACCTGCAAGACATTATGATTTCTGCCAGTGAGTTCTTCACGTGGCAGCAGGTTAATAAAAGACAATTGTCAAGGAATTGGTTCTGTCAGACTTGAAAAAAAAAAAAACATGTTTTGCTATTGCTTCATCAACACCACTTTGGCCAATAACAGTGATCCTGCCTTTGCTTAGAAGGACCCGCTCCAAGGATGCACTGGGCCAGCCCTGGAAGCCCAGCCTTTGGTCATCAACATGCTTTTGGTTATGTTTTTATGGGGCAGGCGGCATTCCACCCCTGTTGTTTCCAAAAGCCACAGCTCAGCATGTTTTCCAGAAACCATTTTAATAAAAGACACATGAAAAAGTAAAAACCCTCTGTACCATGTGTGAAATGAAATTTAAAAACCAGTTATGAAAATATCAAAGAATCTGGTGGGTGAACCCACCATCAAGGGGAAAGGGGGAGTCTGTGCCCCCTTCCTGGGTGACATATCAGCTTCCTACAAGGGACAGAGCACAGGCTGCCTTCCAGAAAGACTAGTTATAAAGGGGAAGCAAAGAATGCCAAGAAAATAATACAGCTTGGTTTAATCAACTTAGTTGCATGCATGTTTTCCTCCTGTCATGGTAGCTAACTAAGGGTTTCTGGCCCGACGCACTCAATCCTTACACCCTTTACTCTTCTCAGTCTCCATTCAGTTCTGAAATCTTACAATCCCCTTAGGAAACTCCCCTTACACATGGGTCATTGGAGGGTTTTCATGGCCTCATCTGCACTGGGCAAGTTCCTAAGTCTCAGTTTTGGTTTTCTGAACTTCTGAAAAGGTAAGTCTGAAACTCTTACATACTATGAGTGGGCCTATAAACTGATGCAAACTTAATGGAGAGAAATGTCATCAATCTATTAAAAAAATATACTTTCAATCCCCGGCATCACAAAAATAAAAAATAAAATAAAATATACTGTGACTAAGGTTCTACTTTATGAATTTATAATATGGAAACATGTTCTCAGGTGCTTAAAGAAGTATATACAGACGTCTCTCAATTTATGATGAGGTTATGTCCTGATACATCCATTTTAAGTTGAAAACATCTTAAGTCAAAATGAATTTAATACACCTTACTACTGAACATCATAGTTTACCTACCCTAACTGCTCAGAACACTTACATTAGCCCATAGTTGGGCAAAACTGTCTAATACAAAGCCTGTTTTATAATATCTTGTGTAATATATTGAATACTGCATTAAAAGCAAAAAAAGGAATAGTCATTATGTGCATATTTTGCCCTTGGTAAAATGGAAAAATCACAAGTAATTATAGATGGAAGATCTCTGTACAAGAGATATATCACACAACTTGCTTGCAAAACTGCAACTTTCCATGAGAAGAGACTTGTTCAATAAATCATGCATACAATTAAGCACTAGAATAATATGGAATTAAATACTTCCATTGCAAACACTAAGATGGATTGATTTATATGGATTACCAAGGGAAGATACCCCTTAAATCTTAAGTGAAAAACTAAATTTCAGTACAATACATATAGTAAACATTATCTTCAGAAAACATAGTATTTGCATAGATACAGTCTTCAAGAACATGCTCCAAATGCTAACGGTAGTTCTGGAAACTTGGAAAAGGCACATGAGATTACAGAGGACTTTCACCGTCCTCATGCATCCTAAAGGGGTGTGTTTAACTCTTGCTGCTACTGTATCATCAAGGTGTTTCCATTCAGCTCTTCTCAGCTGCCTCCTTTGGGACAGTGACGAAGTCCAGAAAAAATATGCTATCTTTCTTACCTGCCTTATTACATCTCTTTCTTGAGGAAATAAATATGTTTGAATAGGGAAAGGCTGAAAGTAGGAGAAAAGGTAATGGATTAAAAAAGGAAGATCAGCAATTGAGCTAACAGTTCAATTTGTGTTTATAATATTTTGATGAGTCCTATAAGACTCATTACCACAAGGATCAAACAAATGGGAAAAGGGTATATGCAGGTTCCCAGGGCACAGTCATCTTAAGTCTTAGTCCTTGAACTCCTACGAGGATGATGGGCAGCCTAGGAATCCACAAAATCCCTCTGTTATGCAACTCAACTCTCCATATCCCCAGGTCCTAAATCCACAGGTTAAACAAAACACAGACCAAAAATATTAAAAACTTGATGTGTATGTGAATATGTCTAGAATTTTTCCTTGTCCTTGTTTCCTACACAATTCAGTAACAATCATTTACATAGCATTTACGTTGTAGTAGGCATTATAAGTAATTTGGAAATGTTTTAATTATATAGGAGGATATGGGTAGGTTATCTGCAAATACATTGCCTTTTTAGATAAGAGACTTGAGCAACCCAATATTTTGGTATCTGTTGGGGATCATGGAGTCAATCCCACATGGATACTGAGAGATGACTCTAATTTGAACCCAGACAACATTGAGAAGTCCCTTTCAAGATGCCACAAACAGATGTGGGTCATGACCAGCCTCAGGGAGCAATGATACAGGGCCAGAGACCAAAGCAGACCTTTGACACAAGAAGGACTGGGCCCACCATGGCTGGGTCTCTCAGAAGCCCTATCAGAAAAGCAAACCTGAGCATCTCACAGAACCTGGGAGTAGCCCCCGACACCCCCGCTCTGCTGTAGAAACTGCTGGCTCCTTGCAGTACAAATACAAGGCTCCAACCAGAGGGGAGGCTCTTGGGGGTGTCCACAGCAGGTGGAATAGGTTTGCTAGAGGCCCCTTCAGGCAGCTCCTTCATTCAGGCTTTTCACCCACAAAACCCCACCTTTCAGCAGTGTGCAGTCTCGGGCTCTCAGCTCAGCCACTGCCACTGCAGCATGCTGGTGTCGATACCCACTCCACCAGCCCAAGCTTCCTTTTATTCCCTGTGATGGTCTCACGCCTCTCATTCCCTTTCTGGTTTCATGTACAGGCACTTACATACCTGAGGGGTGAGGATTATTTCAAATTCATGTCCTAATCATTTTTATCCCCTGTGAATTCCTGAACATTCCTTTCCTGCCATTCTTAGTTAGGCACATCACCTGATACCCTCCTGAGTAACTGGTTTTCATGTGTGGTCTGAGGCTTTGGCTCCTTATGCACCTTTTTTTTTTTTTTCAGTTCAATGTCATATTGATTAAATTAGCATTTCTCTGGGCAGAATGTGTTCTCTCCAATTTTCATGAGATACACCCTTTTCTTGGACAAAGGCTGTCATTCGGATTATTTTAGACTAGTTTCCGCATGTCAACACTAGCTTCGAATCTGAATTTTAAACTTAACATCAGCTTTAACAGAACCTTCCCTCTCTTCCTTCTTGAGATTTCCTGCAATGAGATACTATACAGTTGGTGCAAGGAATGAGAGCATATCCTGCTCTACAGTGGGAAATAGTCCCAGATACAGTGTCAATTTTAAAGCAAAGTTGCAAGAAAGCATATTTAGAAGGATCCTATTTCCTAGTCTCCACCCAGGCCCAACACCTGGGCATCTTGGTTTCTAAGCCCTGGGTACAGGGTCCTGAGTAGCATCTCCATAACATCTTGGCAGTTGTCTATCTGGGCAGTTTGCTCCAACTGTGGGCTGATCTTCAGAGCTGGTCTGAACAACACCTTCCTGACTTTTTCTGCTCACTTCTCCACCCAGGTGCAAGCAAGCCGTAGTCAGTCAGCACATTTCCCTTCCTGGGTCAAGTTAAAAGCAGGTGGGGTGTTCAGTAGAGAAGGGGGCTTTGCACACTCTGTGGGCAGCAATATTAAATGACCACAAACTCAGAAACTTTGGACAACAGACATTTATTCTCTCAAGATCAGCAAGGCCATACTCCCTCAGGAGACTCTCAGGAAGAATCCTTCCTCTTCCACCTTCAGTGGCTGCTGTAGCATTGCTGGCTGTGGCCACATTGCACCAACGTTTTTTCTCTGTTTTTGTAAGAGTTTCTCCCTGCGTAGACCTGAGTCGAAACTTCCTCTGTGTCTCTCCTGTAACATGTGATGGCATTAGCAGCTGGATGACCAGAACAGGCTCCTCCTCACAAGGTCCTTCATATAATCATGTCTTTAGCCATATAATGTGATATTCACAGATGTTGGGGATTAGACACAGATTATCTTTGGGGGGACTCCTGTTTGCTCCACTGCACCACATATGCTATTGATGCAGTGAACGACAGGTGTCAGATATCAAGTTTGGAAGGGGTGTCTAAAACAACCCACAGGCTGGGGTGTAGCTCAGTGGTGAACTTGCCTAACATGCTCAAGGCCTGAGTTCAATCCTCAGTACAACAAGTGGGGTGGGGGCAAAAACACCACTTCCACAAATTCCCTAAGGATAGACAAGTCCAGCACTGAACCAACAGCCAGGTGAACTGTGTTTCTCTGTCACTCAATACTTCCATGCTGCCCTGGCTCTGGTGTGTGCCTGCTAGACCAATAGAGTCTATGTGCCAGGTTTTGTCCCAGAGGTTCCTTGGGGCAAAGGTCTATACCTCTACTGTGGGAAGTGGATGGATATAAAGGTGCACTGTGTGATGTGGTTGTCTCAAGTCCTGTTTCAGCCACTTATTAGACTTCTACACTTGGACAGGACTTTTGCTGCTTGGAATTCTAACCTGCTAAGGGGACAAGAAGAACCCTTAGCTCTTAAGATTGTTTCAAGGGTTAAACAATAAGATGCATGTATGCAATACCTTAACTCTTTAGTGTACCAACTCCAGCTGAGAATTAATGACCCAAGTCAGGGGATAGGAGAAGGGCAGGCTGCTGGTTACCCTGATATCGGCTGTCAATGGAGAAGTCTAGGTCAAGCCTCAGCTTTCCACTATTTTTTTCCCAGCTTGTTTCAGGAAGTTCTGGGAATGGCTCAACAGGCACCACCTACCTTCCCCTGCCCAATTTGAGAAAGTGGCAAAAATCAGAGGTTTCTCTATGCTGATGGCAAGAAACTTTCCTCTGATAGAAGGTAGATGCCCATGGTGCAAGATGATTTCTTCTCCATGTTTGCTATGTCTGTAATAAGCAAAGATATAAGACATGTGCAAGAATAGGCCAAAGCAGGCCACTTGGGGTGTCAGTACTCTGTTCTGCACTGAAATCTGAAGGGTAGCTATACCAGCAGGAATGCTCTTTTGGGGTTATTTTGATTATTTAATTATTTTGATCTTTTTAGATCAAATAATTAAAGCCCATCTCCTGCCCCCTGAGCCTGCTTTCTTTTGGATTCTTGTTCCATCACCATCATCATCATAATAATGCAGCCTCATTAAGACTCCATGCCAGGCCCAGCCCCAAGAGGTAGTCTACCTCCTCCTGTCTCCCACCTACAGATCTGAGGCCCTCGGTGGGGGAGTCTCCATTCTGACCCCCTGCCTACAGCAGTCTGTGTGAGCTCACCTTTCCACCCCCACAGCTCCACGCAGGCCACCATCCACAGCTAAAAATTAAATAAAACCAAACTGAGCTGGTGTCAATAGGCAAAGCCTTTGGGGATTTTGACTAAATCCAGCCAGGGTCTGCGGCTTATTTATGAACTCACATGGCTTTTTGACTTCTCTGACTTTTGCCAAATTGCTGACATATTCTTAAATTATTCAGTTTTGTTTTTCCTTCTTTGCTGCATGGGAAGATAAAGCCTCAAGCATGTGGGCCCTGTCTGTTCACAAGATGATGACTTCTCTGGGACACTGTCACCCACCACCTCAATTAAACCCTCAGGAGCATTTAGCCCTTAGGAGCACAGAAAGCAGAGTGGAGAAGAAGGGAAGGTAAAGGTATTGATTCATTCCACCTATGTAGCCATAAAATAGAAAATTTTGTGGAAATTAAAGGAATATTCTGGCTGCCTTTGTGTGTTTTTACGATGCTCTCTAATGGTCCATGCTGATTCAGAAAACACCCAACTGCTTCAAGGTCTCACTTGATGGCAAGCACTGGAGATTGGGTCATCGAAAAGACACAAGTTGTTTTAAGACAAAGGAATAGAATGCAGCTTTGAGGATAGTGAGCTTTGTCCTGCTAAAAATGTCCCAAAAGATTTTGTCTGTGGCCTGTCATCTGAACTCCACCCTCGTCCCCCTCACCCCATGCCATCTGGAAGATGCTAATAATTCCCAAATTTAGCTCTCCCGCAAGGTTCAGACTGGGGCTGATTAACACCTTGTAACTTTCAAATTAAAGACAGGAATGCTTCATCCTCATCCTGCTTCTATACAATTACTCTGTGGATTGCTCACAAGAGAACATCAAAAAGGGGGGAAATGAACACCAACCTCCCACATTTTAGCTGGGATTGTCACTCCCTTAAAGAAAACTCCCTCTGCCTTACCTAAGCCTGTTAAGTCAACTCGTGTGAATTCACTTTGGATGTTAGAAGCATGGGCTTCATCTCTGATGAGTGTATCAACATGACCCCATGACACAAACTGCTGACCTATGCTGGTTCAAAATAAATCCACAAATTCTTAAACGCTCCCTTCAAATGTGAAACTCTGCCTTAAGTAGGGGTGGACTTAGTGACTCACTTTGGACAAACAGAATAAAGGCATTAGTGATGGGTGCAACTTCAGAAATTGAGCATATTAATTTTCTATTGCTGTGCAACAAATTACCATGAACTTATCCTAAATAACACAAATTGATTATGTCATGGTTCTGTGGGCCAGAATTCCAGGCGTTGTGTGACTGAATTTTCTTCTCAGAGTCTCATAAGGCTGAAATGCAAGGACTGGCCAGGACTGAGATCTCAACTCATGCAGGTTCCTGGCAGAATTCAAGTCCTAGAGTTATAGTAATGAGATCTTTTAACCTGTTCACTATGGACATTCTTGGTTTTTAGAGGCTGTTCTTGGGGTCTTGCACCTGTGTCCCACCCACAATATGGTACTTTGCTCCTTTAAGGCCAACAAAAATATCCCTGGTTTCAAATATGTTAAGAGCTGACTTGAATGTAGCAGACCCAGGAGGATATTCTCTCTTAGAATCTAGGAGATCATCTCAAAATTATTCTAATCATCCTAAATCATCAGGACCTCCTACTCTGGAGAAAGCCAGCTGCCACAGAGCAAGGACATTCAAGCAGTCTTGTGGAGAGAGAGGTCCTCATGGATGGTAATGTCAGCAGTTGGCCAGGACCCAAGGCTTCCAACCAATAACCACACAGAAAACCTCCTGAGAGCAAGATATTGAATCCCAGTCAAGCTTTCAAATGATGCAGCCCTGGGTTCATCCTCACTGTAACTTCTTCACAGATCATGAGCCACAACCACAAAACCAAACTGCTTTCAGATTCCTAAACCTGGAATCTGATACAATAAATGTTTGTGGATTAATGTTTGATTTAGTTTAAAGCAATTGGTTACATAGCAATAAATAATTAACACACAGCCTTTGTTTGCTAAGAGAACAATTAATAACAGAAAATGCTGCATTGAAATAAAAGAAAAATTCCAGCAAAAGTGCTCTCCTGCCCACCTATGCTCAAAGGCAGGGTTCTCATCTGGTCCTTTGTCACAGTCTCAGTTATGCTGTGGTCACCAATGGATCCCTTCCCTCTCTGTGGGTGACAAGCCATGTTGCCAAACAGCCAGATTCATTGCCTGGGGCCCTGCCACTTTCTGGTTCATTCTGAGGTTCTTCCCAGTGTCTTTCCTGGTTCTGACTCATGTTTTGATCCACTCTGAGTACCAAGCTCACCACTCCAAGTGCCCTTCTCTGGACTCCTTGCTTTTTTTCTCACTGGCCTTCTTCCTGCTTGTGCTTTTAAGTGAGGAGTGTGAACTGAGCTTGATGTGCAGACTAAGGTCGGGTGGTCCTAAGGATGGCAGCTGGGGCTTCCCAGCCCTGGGCGGAAGGCCATGGCTTGATTTAAGGCATTTCACAGTGGGAAGCAGAGTTTTAAGTCTGGGTTGTTGTCCTCCCAAGCTGTGAACTCAGCACTATATGACAAATCACAGCATGTCTGCATTCCCCCCGCCCCACCAAGCTTGCACCCACACAGCAATCTCCAGACAGTGATGGTGATGGGGAATCCCGAGGGCATGCAGGGGGCCAGACACCCAACCCGTGCTGCATGCCTGAATGAATGAGGTGGACAGGCTTCAGTTCCTCCACTCCTTACTTCCCACTGGGATCTGTCGCTGGACCAGAGCACAGAGGCAGGGACAAATGGTCCTGCATGCCCCATCCTCCATTATAAACGGGGTAAGGAGAAGTTGTCCTCCTGAGCAATAGCAGATCCAAGCAAAGTGCCAGCTCCAGGGGAAACAAAACTAGGACCATGACTATTATTATTTTAGGTCAGCTCACCTTGAGCTCAAACGACCTGTCATTCGCCAGAAGGCATGATGTGACACAGTCCAGACCTCTTACTCTCCCCTGCCTGGGTGAATAATTGGCACTAAACACTACATGTGTCTGGATTTAATCTAACCTGAGCTCAATTACTTTATTAAACCAATGGAAGCCTGCCTAGGCTCTAGCACTTAAAAGAAGAAGGCTCTGAAATTGTCCAATCCCTGCACCTGGGGGTCTTGCTCTTCCTACCCTCCCAGGTGTGTGGCAAGCAAGATGCATGTACTCCCCAGTGCCACCAACAGCTGGGACGATGCAACTATGGGGGCTGAGGGAACAACTCAGAAATCAGATTCTCCAGCTCATAAGGCAGCTCCCTGCTCATTACTCACCTGATCTCTGGTGCAGAAGTGGAGTGCTGAGAGGGGCACAGAAGAGACATTATACCCCATCAAGTGGTGAGAGAATGGAGGCATCAAGGCACAGTCAAACACGGCCGTGGCTTCCACATTTTTCAGACAGAATGGGAGTCATCTGTGGCACCTAGAAGAGGGAAGGGGACTGACAGAGGTCACTGGGAGAAAACTGAGCCCCTGCTTGAACCACCCCATTTTTTTTCCCACTGGCATTTGATTTTCTCCCGGTTGGCCTGTGTCTCTCCTTGGAAATTGTTCCTCTCACTGTACGCCCTGGGCTGAACTGGAGAGCCACAAATTCACCCCATGACCTTCCTTCTGCCCCTGAAGAGTATCCACCTGCATCAGGCCCACTTTCAGCCCAGGCTGCCCCTGCTCCATTCAACCCACCCTGAGTCTGGCAGCTCTGAGCTTGGAAAACCCCTCTCTGAGCACATCTCAGTGCTATTGGATGGGCTGGTTTTGAGATTTTTGAGTCTGTTAGAAACAGGGAGCCTTTCCCTCAGGGCATGGCTAGATACCCGATAAGGAGCAGAATCAGAGCAGCCTTGCTGGTTAATGGGCAGCAGAGTGAGTCCTCACGTGAACATGCACCTCCTCTTCAGGCCGCTGCAGAACTTACCCCATCTCAGAGCTCACTTGAGCAGGCTGGGTTCTGGGCAGGTTAGGGAGTCCTGGCTTGGGCTTTTAGGAAGAAGATGAGGAAATTCCAATGAGAACACATGTCTGTTGCCTCTGGGGTAAGCAGGAACACTCCAGGAGCAATCCAAACACTCATTTAGGATCCTGCACTGAATTCTGTGTGGAGCTGCCCTCCAGAGCTGTGCCCTATGCTGAGATGTACAATTGGAGGGTGATAAAAATCCTCTGACTCATTTAGTTTTCTCTCAAAATTGTGACTCATAGGCTAAGATGCTCTCACTGGGAGAAAGAGAAAAAACCCGTATCTTACACATAATTTTGCATAAGAATCTGAAGCAACTAATAACCATTGCTGTAAGATAATTGATCAACATGATTTGGGTCAGACTCTCTGGGTTTGAATCCTGCCTCCACTCACAATTAGTTCTGTAATTAGTATCACTTGCTTAAGTGTTCCCCGGCTACACAAGTAGATAATGATAGCAACTACCTCATTAGGATGCTGTGAAGATTTGGGACAATACACAGACACAGCTTAGAACACAGCCTGGTTCCACATAAATAACCTAGGATGTGGGTTATATGGAGCTGAGTCAGTGATGAAGGACAAATTTCAAAAATTCCAGAACAGGATATGGTGCCAACTAGCAGGATTGTCTTCAAGGAAAAAGAGCAGTGCTGGCCTTGGGGTGTATGGGCTTAGGAAAGGGCAGGGGAGGAAGTGATGGCTGCAGAGCATGGATCTGACAACATTCTGTGGGTCCCAGCCTGAAGGTCAGCAGATGCTCCAACCACTGTGGCATTGTGATCAGAGGGAGAAACTACGGAGACAAAGCCACAGGATGGCACTGTGGGCTCCAGACTGGAAGACGATTGGGAGCCAGATGAGAGGGAAAGGTGAGATGCTCTTTGGGTCCCTGGGGTCCAGCTGCAAATATTTCAGGAGGCTTGAATTGTCAGGGGTCTCAGGATGCACAGGGCATTCTCTGCAGTAACATTGAGAATTAGTAGTGTTTTTTTCTAGAGGAGATGCTTACTTGGACTTCGGCTTTCCTAAAGCCTAAATGCATTTCCCCTTCTGTTCTCTTTTTTCTCTTCTTGGGATTCCAGAGCCTAATGTTGGATCAGGAGCTAGGCCATTTTATACTGGCCATTTTATACCCCAAAGTTCCTTTAAAGATGCAGCTTGGGAGAGATAAACTCACACATCTGCAATTATAATATCACCCGAGTGACCAAGGTGGGTGGATGTGGGCACCATGAACCACACAGTTTAGGAGCTCAGAGATTAGTGAAAACTGACAATAAAGACACTAAAAGAAAAAACAAGACTCCTTTTCTCTGATATACAGATGCTAATCCACAATAAGGGGGGAAGCTAGGGAAGAATGGAGTTGCTTTATATCAGGTAGAGGGGAGTGAAGAGAGGGGATGGGGTATGGGAGTAGGAAGGATAGTAGGATGAATCAGACAGTATTACTCTAGTTACATATACAACCACACAAGCAGTGGGATTCTACATCATGTACAACCAGAAGAATGAGAAATTACACTCCATTATATATGATGTATCAAAGTGCATTCTACTGTCATGCATAACTAATTGAAACAAATAAAAACTTTTTTAAAAATCAGAGTCAAATTTTCTCTCCCAGATCTTAATGAAAATGTTTCAAGGCAAGAAGGCAAGAAGATCACACCTGTCTTTATTCAGAACTTTCTGAGGCAGTGCTATGCAAACAGAAATCCCTCCGCAGTGATGAATTGTTCCCAGTCTGCAGTACCCGATGTGCAGCCACCAGCCACAAGTCACTACAGAAGACTAGAAATTCTTGTAGTATGGCCAAGCATTTAATTTTGTTTTTAACTAGTTCAGGGTTAAATGTTTGTTGTCACATGTGACTAGTGGCTACCTTACTGAACAGTGGGGTAGTAGAGAAATGTGGATTACAGAATGGATGTGGGATTAACACTGACTGACTGTGTCCTGCATCCACATGCAAAAATGTATGTGCATACAAACGGATGCATTCATATACCTGCACACGAACATGCACGCTCTCAAGCTGGCATTTTGGCAACGTATTGCCTTGATGGGATCATCCATGCCATCTCTTGGCTGCTGTTCTAACCAGGTGTTTTCTTTTTGGCCAGCACACAAAGAAATCTAACAAGATAAATATATTAGAAGAGAATGGATGTGAAGGCTGTGTATGGAAATGAGCCCACATTAGAAGGGAGAGACCAATCCAAGAAGCCTGTGTGGAATACTGTCCCTTAAACAGTGACAGTTTATCTCCCCTAAAAAAACAAGGTAAAGAAACTTGGCCCTCATTGCATCTACCCCACATTTCTATATTCCTGCTAAGCAACAAGACAGTTCTTCATTATCCTCATTGTGCAGCCTCAGATAAGTAATAAACCAAGACGCCAGCTGGGTGTCAGAAGCCACTGATATTCTGGATGAACAGAATACAATACAAAGAGAAGTGGATGCAGCAAACCTACAGAAGCTGACAGGGAATGGGTGGCAGAATTAAGGGATGGTTACCACTGCTTAACTCTGTAAGCTGGTGGCATCTTTTCCACCCACAACTTCTTGGAGTCCCATTTGAATGTGAAACTGGCTCCAAAGAGGTTTGTGTGTGTTTGTTTTCCAAAGAGCTTCAAAGATACCACCAAGCACCTGATTTTTTAGGACAATTCTGAGAAAGGAATACACATCTCTATGTGACTTGGACTCAGTCAAATACCCCATGGGCAAGTAAGTGTTTGGGGACTTGGCAAGTCCTTGCCCAGGTGAACAGTGATTCTTTTTACTCTACCATGAGTCAACAGGTGTTAGAAATAACTTCTATCTGAACCTGTAAAATGTGGATAACTATGCCACTTTGGGGCACCTTTCAGAATTTAAAAAGATCAAACTTTGTAAGCCATTTGTAAAAAACAAATATCTGACATCTTTCCAAGGTCTGTGCGTCAGGGGATGGTGTTTGCTTGCTTCCAGCTATAAGGAGCATCAAGCCCGTGGTATGCAATCTTTGTGGGAATCACAATATATCGGTGAGCAGGAGCTCACCAAATATCATAGGCTGGGACCTCTCAGAAGAGTTCCCCAAAATTCATGTTGAGGAGGTCCTACAACAAGAGGAAAACCCCATGGCTACCTGTCCCATCCACCTCCCCCTCCAAGGTCTCTGAGAATTGGCCTCAGAAAGTCTTGGAGAAGCCTTGGGTTAACATGAAAAGACAGCTGTGAAAAGCCCTCTGTCTCCATATCGACGGGTAGCTGCACATGGTTGATAGGAAGCAATCTGTGAATATGGCCCCAGAGCTTTGTGGATCCTCATACTAGCCTAGGAGGGTAAAGTGTTTGCGGCTGAAAGCCTATCTGGTCAGAGATGTGCGTCATCCTGCCAAACCAGGAGCTGCAGTCACCTTGAAAATGGCAGCAGGGTGCTTCCCCCAAAGGCATGCCCCAAACTGCCTCACGCTGGGGCTGGATGGGATTTCAAAGAAACACTAAATGCCAAGAAATTTATTAGAGGAACCTACAGAGTGCCACAGCTCATCCTCTCAAAAGACGGCAAGAGAAAGGGGTGTTCTACCTAGTGTGTCTCCAGTGAGGAGGTTGGGGTATGGAGTTTATATGATGTTTTGAGGAATTGGGGCTCAGGGATGGTTCCAGTTTTCTTTTACTGTTTGGATTAACAACCTCAATTCTTTAATCAGTGCTTAAGAATGTTCAAGGTCCTAGCTTCAGCTCAAGCCTGCAGGAAAAATCCTGCATCTGACTGGGTCACCGAGTGGTTGAGGCACTCTGGTTTTTTATTAGGACAAAACAAAAAGCAGGGAAACTGGGGACCTACAGGAGGCCTCTCAGGAGGCTGGATGGGCCATCCTGGCAGGCAGAATGAGTTCCCCACTTGCCCCACAGTGCCAGCCATCTGCAGAGGCTCCATGCTCTGCAACAGAGTATGTATGGAAAGGGTCTGGGAAGTTATATGACTTTCCACAAGCAAATGACAGACTGTGGCAAAAGGGAAGACTATAATTGAGGGAATGATCTCCTGAAAAACCCATTTTGCCTTTCCCTGTGCCCTCTTGTAGGCTGATATTCAGGAACAGGGTGACTATTTGATTCCTTCTGCAGCCCCTGGGGAAGCTCCCTATGGAGGAGAGATAATATCATGTACGATCTTGGTCCATTTGGGCTGTGTTACAAAAAATAAATTGAGTAGCGTACAAAAAGCAGACACTCATTTTTCCTAATTCTGGAAGTTAGAAAGTTCAAGGTAAAGTCATTGGCAGACTTGGTGTCTGGTGAGGGCCTGCTTCCTGACTCACAGATGGTGTCTTTTCTCTCTGGTCTCACCTGGGTTTCCTTCTATAAGGGCACTAATTAAACGAGGACTCCCTTCTCATGACCTAATCACTTACTAAAGACCCTACCTCCTCACACCATCACCTGTGAATTTTGAGGAGAGACAAACTTTTGGTCCATGCATTAGCTGACATTTCACCATGACACAGTGACACTCAGTGCCTCTCAGGTCTCACCAGGCACATGTCTGGTTGAAAGAAGCCCCGTTATAAATGGTGACGCAAAGAGCCCTGTGGCAATGGAACTGCTCTGTGTCTCCACTTGTTGTGGTTACAGAATTAACACATATAACAAGTACATAGAACACACACACACACACACACACACACACACATATACAAGCAGTGCAATAAAGTGAAATCAGAATAAGGTCCATGATTACATCCATGTAAGTTTTCTGGTTGCGACGGTGCACTATTCTTATGCTAGATGTTACCACTGGGGTAATTAGGGATCTCTTTGTATTTTTTACATTTGCATATGAATCTACAAATACCTTAAAATAAAAATTTTAAAAAATAATTCTTACAGTATAAAGTGTGTTTAAGAAATGAGCAGAGGAAGCCAACTTCCATGAAAGCTTCTTCCTTTTTTGCTCTGTCCCCTCCTAGGGTCTCAGGATTCAAACCCACCTGTATGTCCCTCTTCTCAATACTCCATGCTGCAAAGCTGAGGTCCAGCCTCCCTCCCTGGGGCCAGGAGAGAGACCAACTATGGACAGTGAGCACGTGTGGCTACAAGGTGAGTGCTGAGTCTAACATTCCAACTCAGGAAGCCTCGGGGAGGGGCTGGACCTGGAATTGCTGTGCTGTCTTAACAGAGACTGGTGTAATGAGGGGGATGCTCGGAAAGTAAGGGGTGAAAGAGAATCTCCAGGAGAAGCACTCCAGAAGCCGGGGGATATCCACACAGTACCCTTCTCACACAGGGCAAGGGCCTGGCTCCAGCCCCATTAGGGAAATGAGGTACACCAGGGCCACACCCATCTGTCTAGCTAGTAACCCATTCTCTGAACCTCACAGGGAAGAATAGCTCAGACTTTGACCAGTGTGACTGCTTCTCATAATGGAGAGGAATATATAGAGATGAACAAATAATATAAACAACCAAAAAAGGTATTTTGTGAAAAAAAAATCTTTTGTTTATTGATGTTGGCTTTTTTCTATTATAGACTCAAAAAATTAAACTTTGATCTTCCCTATTTTAAGGCAACTATGTGGCCTATCTTGTTAATCCTTATTTGTGTTTTATTAGCACAATAATTTCAAGAGGATCTTATGGGAGGATGTCTTTGGGAAATGCTGAGGGAGCCAGTTCAGTCGACACCTCCAGAAGAGGTCCTAGTGGTGATTCCAGCTCTGTTCCAGTCAGTCCCTCTGCCACCCCAAGTTCTCCACTACTCAAGGAAACTGTTCTTCCCCAGGTATCTGTGCACAAGTGACAGGGCCCTTATTATTGCAGTGGTGCTGGGCTGGACCTGCGGATGCCATGGGAGGGAACCTTTCTGCTCACAGCTGTCTTGAGGGTACAAGGGAGACAATGATTGATTGAAAACCAGGATTCTCTCTGGTCTAAGGTTCACAAATCTTCTAACCCTGCTCATTGAGGCATGGCTTTTCCTCATGGAGGCTGTGGTTACACTTGTCTTTGTAGGTGCACATGTGTGTGTTGCTTGTTTTCATTCTGTTTTGTTTGGGATTATAATGTGTGAAGCAGGAATCAGGAAGATCAGCTACCATTTCCCTTTTTGGAGAGTTACCCAAGTTTAGTTCCTTCCTTTCTCCTTTGCCCAGGGTGAAACATCTCAGATTGAGTGTTACTAGGTTACTGTGAAATATAAACAGAATGCAAATGAGAATAGGAATTTTGGCACGAGTGTTTTAAGCAAGAATTATTTGCATAATCACTGACAATTAAAAATGGAAAATATTTCCCAGATGTTCACACCTGATTATATTACAAGACATTCATTTAAAACTGCCCCAAGGCCAACATCCTAACCAAAAGCAGCCAATCTAAGAAATCAAGAGTAACACATATTAGACATGCTATGTGATAGATATGGAAAACTCAATAATACACACAAACCTGTGGGTAATTAGAGGGAAAGTTGCCTATTGGGAATATGAGGGGTATTAGGTTGCCATTTATGTTCATCAAATTTAAACACCTGGATTGCATAGAAATATGGTTGCTTTGGCTTTAATATTTGTTATAAGGAATTACTTCTGCATAACTTGATCACATTATCTTCATAGTTACCTGACTATTCAATTTGTGGAAAATATTAACTGTAGTGTCCACTTATCATGAGGACCTGAATCTCCATCAAGAGAATCCTGAATTAACAGGATAGGAGACAAGCCTTTTTAGCAAACCAGTTCCCCAACCTTTTGGTAGACTCAGTACAGGGAATTGTGAAATTCCTGTTTGGTCTCTAGGACTTTGGTTTTGAAACTCAAGAGAAATTTCCTGGGAAATTAAGAAGCCCCACCCTTGGAAAGATGTCACAAGACATGAGCTTGCTTCAGGGACACTTGTATCACCAGGAATGGTGTCCTGAAGACCTCTCCAGTCTTCCGACATCTGTCTTCCCATAGACCCACACCAACTGGTTCAGCTACCAGGGGCTTGAGTCATGAGGTTGAGGCCAGGCAGCCTCCTGCCTAAACCTTCCCAGAGTGGGAAGATACAGAAGCATGGATTCAATCCAGACACTCAGGCACAGCAGATCCCAGCGACAGTCAAAGGAGAGGTTCTGGTGGGCTCATCAACATGACTTTCAGCCAACATTTCAATCAAGAGGAAACTCACTGGATGGATCCCAGTGAGAAGGTTCCGAAAATGTAAATAAGCATTTCTTGTATTGATTATAGGGCGTATGTATTTGGTCAAGTCAGATGGACAAAACCTGAGAGCTTAGTCTAGGATTTGCATGTGTGTGTCTGTGTGTCTGTGTGTCTGTGTATTTTCCCAAAGCTGATTAAGACCCCACCACTTTAGATTTGTTTATTCTTTCAATTAACCTTTATATTTGCTGGAAATAGGCACTGTGCTGGACTCCAGGAAAACAATGAAAAATAATTCCAAGGGCTTGACTTGAAGGAAATTCTAATTTAGTAGAGGAGATAACAAATGGAAAACCAATTGCAAATGGTGTCTTAAGTTCTATGGTCATAGAAAGTTTTGGGTGCAACTGATATATCTAGGAAAGACAGTCCTGGCAGGAGAGGAGGAAAGGTTTAACAGAGGAGATGTTGTATAAGCTGAAGAATGAACAGCATATTAGAACATCAGTGGAAAAGGATCAGCATGGACATTAGGAGCTTTCTCCTCACCTGCCCCTTGACCAGTTCTCTGGATTCCTGACACCTTACCTACTCTGACTGCAAACGTGCAGAAGGCATGTGGAGAGCCTGCTCACAGGCTGTACTTAGCCCATCTTCTCTAATCTAAGCTGGATGCTTGACAAGGACCAGTTTTACATTTTCCCCAAATTTGTTTATAACTGTCATATTTGTTGTTAAAGTTACTTAATTTAAGTGAATTTATTCAAACTGATGAATCACGGGTACAAAAAGAGTTGATATTTCTATGAAAATTTAATTGTCAGTTTTGCAAAGTCGAACCAGTGAAAAAATAATGCTACTGAATTGAGTGGTTTCTGGGCGGCTGTAAACTATTAAGAAAATAAAGAAGTAAAAAACCTCTAAGATTCCACAATTGGGATCTGTTGCACCCGTTTTAGAGCTCTGGGCCTTTTCTAAAGAAACCAACAATGGAATTTGTACAGGATACACTATAGATATGATTTATATGAGAAAGACACCATGGGATCCCCACCAGGGCCCACAGCCTAAGAAGAGGCTTTGGCTTGATGTCAAAAGATTAGTGAACAAATGTTCATGTGTATATTTTAAAGTAAAATAAAATATTTATGATACCCAAATATTATTTTTGTGGTTTTTTGCTTAATTGATTTTTTGAGTAACAAACCAACCACAGAGCCCATACCCACTAGATGGGAGGGACTTTTCAAGTACTGAAATCTAGCTTTAAAAGAGTGTAAGCAGAAAATCAAGTCACTATGAGAAGAAGCAAGATTGAGTGCATGTGCTAGTCAGCTGGGAGGGTGTTGGGGGGTGGCCCTGGGGGAGAGCAGAGCTCCGTCAGGATGGCTGGCTGCAGAGTAAGGCACTAAGTTGTGTAGCAGCATTAAGATTTCAGGGTCAGGTCATAGAAGAAGAAGAGGCTATTAGATGGGATCCTGAATACTCTATACCCACGTCATCAGAAAGTTCCTTTCCCACACAGTCCTGAAGACTGGTGAGGCCAGGACAATCTGACCTGAGAAAATTTCCCCACTAGGTATTTTTCACAAAGAATCAGTATTAGATATTGTATGTAAACTGCATGTCTGGCTACCAACCAGAGGACCCTGCTTCTGTTTCCAGGAAGAGCCTTGCAGTGGTAAGAGATTATGTGCAATGCCTATCTCCGACTTCATCACAACATCCCAAGCACTTTCTTCCTATCACCTGAAAACACCTTTTTTCTCTCTTTTAGTGCTCAAATTCAAGTTTGAGAGGCATGGGGACAGATCTGGGCTGAAGACCTGTTTCTGCCACTTGGCAGCATGCTGTGCTAGAAAGTTACTTAGCGTACCTCTGTTTGCTCACATCTAAAGCAAAGATGGTATGTCTGAGATGGTATGGTATGGTATGAAATGCACTCAGTTATGGATAATGTGACTTTTATTGGAGTACCAGCACTCTTATAAGGACAGCAAGATAATTATTCAGGAACTCTCACAATGACAATACATTGAGGTGCTATCCAAATTTAAAGATTTGGAAACCAAGGCCCATGCTGTCAATTAACTCAATCAAGTCACACAAACCAATAAGTTCGAAGAGCCAAAATAATTGTTCTCATGAATGGAATTTCTGCACTACATATGAAGGCTGACTCACATGCACTGAATTTATTCCTGGTTAGGCTTTCCTGTGGACAGTTACCTCTCCATGGACATATCTCTCCTATGAACATTCACCTATCCATGGACTTTTCCTTTGCCTGCCTCCATTTTCCTCTGTACACAAGAGACACCCAGAACCCCTGTCTCTTTTTCTCTTAGCAGACAGTAGTTCCTTTCATGTCCCCAAATGCAGACAGGGTACAGAGATACTAAAGCAATATAGGAGCCAGGGTGAAAATATGGGTAAAAAACAAAATTAACACAGAAGTTTAAAGTCAACCCATTGGCTTTGTAACTCTGTAATATTCATGGCTATAGGCCAGAGGTCTCCAGTACCAGGTTTCTAGTGACCTCTATATGGTTATTTGGTCTCATTTCCCAGGATAGGGAAGTCCTGTTGAAATTTCACAAATATGGACAGAACGACCTGACACAGCTTAATCTCTTCACATTCATCCAACAAACTTCCTCAGCGTCACCATCACTCTGAACCCCCAGCTTAGTTTTCCCCTGAGAAATAAGTCTTAGCATCAAAAAATAGTTTCTGTGTGTGTGATCTGAGCGTGGTGGACACATTGACCCACTTGAAACTCATTGTCACCCTGTAAAGTCTACATCATGATCACTCCCATGTTTATAAAGGAGAAAACAGATATGACAAAAATTCTAATGAAGGATACTTATCACTTAATTTAAATTTTTCAATATTCTGGAAGAAAACATTGACTATTATTTTAAGTGAAAACCTTTTTTGCTTTTTTTTTAGAATGCATTTTGGCACATCATTCATAAATGGAGTATAACTTCTTATTTTTCTGGTTGTACATGACGCAGGGTTACACAGTCATGTAATCACATCTGCACAAAGGGTAATAATGTCTGAGTCATTCTACTATCATTCTTATCCCCTGCCCCCTCCCCTCATTTCACTCCCCTTGGTCTAGTCCAAAATACCTCTATTCTTCTCCCACTAAGTGCAAAGCATTTTTGATTTTTACAAAAATATTGCATCTAATCCCCTCCTTTAAATGTCAGCTCTGCCAGAACAAGCTCGTGTTTATTTTGCTGTTATCACATTTTTATATCTGGACTAGCCTTTGGCATGTAGCATTTGTTTGCTGTTTGGATGAGTGAATGGTTTCAAGGGGACGTGCATCCTGAACTCCAAATGACTGCCTTGTGTAGACTTTGCCATTTAAAATGTACAGTTATTCATAAAACAATGTAAAATGATATGGAATTTTTAAAAAACCCCTCAACTCCCTAGAGTTATGTACTATTATAGCTTAAATTGTAACTAAACAGACCTATAAATATATATCCAATCATACTATTTATCTATCTACATGTTGTATATACTATTTCTATAATTTGCTCTTTGAAACATATATACTTTCAAATAAAACAGAGTTGTACAATCCATAGAAAAGTTGAGGATTACATAGACATAAAAATAGCCATAGACGTAAAAACTCCTAAATTTTAGGAGTCGGTGAACAAACAAAATCTTCTACAGACTATCATCGAAACCAAAACATGACCATGGGTCCAGCATGCCAAGCCCAGGAGCATTGATTTGGTCTTTCTTTGAATAGTTTCTAGACTATGAGATATTCCGAGCTTTGCACAGCTTGAATTTCTCCACAGTGGAACCTGTACCCTAAGAGTCTAGGAATTCCTGAAACATAGATAGCCCACTGGAAACAAATGAAATAAAAGTGAAGAAAGCCCACACCAAATCTAATCAGTTGAGAATAACAATGATGCAATGACTTTCAGTATTTAGTTCTCAGTGATGTCATGGCATATATGAACTTGATGTGTTAATACTTATCAAGAATCACTAAAAGCACCTTGAGGACGTGATGCTAAGTGAAATAAACCAGACACACACACAAATGCTGTATGTTTCCATTTGCATGAGATCTCTACAGTAGTCAAAGCCATAGAAACAAAAGAGAAAGGTGGATGCCAGGGTCTGGGAGGAGGAGGAAATGAGGAGTTGTTTAAGGGATATAGAGTTGTAGATTTGCAAGTTATCATTTTGGAGATTGGTGTACAAAAATGTGAATGTACCTCGCATACTGAACAATGCATTTAACAATGGCTATGATGGTGAATTTTATGTTATATATGTTTTACCAATTAAAACTTTCAAAAAGTTAAAAATAGGGCTGGGGTATAGCTAAATGGTATAAATACTGGCTTAGCATACATCAGCCCCTGGCTTAGATCCCCAGCACTGCTGAGAGAGAGAGAAAAAAATCTTTCTATGCTAAGCTGTCCTGTATTTCTGTATTTCCAGTTTTCTGTACTTAGGATTACCATATATCCTAGTTGCTCAAGATAGTCCCAGGTCACTTCTGTTGTCCTTGTGAAATAATTCCCAGGTCTCCTTTTGCTCTTTTTTTAAAAAATATTTTTAGTTGTCAATGGATCTTTTATTTTATTTATTTATATATATGCGGTGCTGAAGATTGAACCCAGGGCCTCACACAAGCCAGGCAAGCACTCTACCACTGAGTCACAACTCCAGCTCCTCCTTTGCTCTTAAAAGTGTTGTGGGTGATATTTTTATGCTCACTTTATCCAATATGCCTTGGGAGGAGAGGATAGCAAGAGAACTTGGCACTGGAAGGCGTATTCTGCCAGAATCTTCATCCATGCATTTACTCCTTCATCTACTCACTTACAAAGGACACCTGTGTATTTCTACCCTGAGCCCTACATTTGTGTTAAGATGACCATCTTCCCAGATGGACCATGGTTGCTCAAGGGCAAGACTTAATACCTGCTTCATCTAGTATCCTCAGTTCCCAGTCCTGACACAAGTTTGGTACCCAGCAGATATTTGCTGAACTGCAAGATGTCCTAGTTTCAGCTGAAAGTCAGGTGTTAGTGTTGAACACTGAGAAAGTTCTTTCCTCTATGCTCTCTGTGTATGGTGGGGACTTCCAGGTCTACTTGACTTGGTGGGCAAATTCCCAAGGGGAAGGGAAGGACCTCAGTTAAAGTTTCTCTCTCACATTGCCCACTTCCAAGAAGCTTGCTAGAGTTGTTCTGTACTGATGATACCCTTTATTTTACTTTTAACAAATTAAGAAACATCTCCATTAATTCTGGAGTAGTCGCTCAAAGTATGCCAATAAATGTTTAGCAAAACTTGCACATGTCTCCAATGCAAGTTATCCATTTAGAAAACAGGGCTTTGAAATTTTGCTGCCATAGCTCAGCCATTGTGAGCTCATTATTCAGCTTGGTGGCAGACTGGAACTCTGATCTGGGTTTCCTCTTCCCAAGGCAGTATTGTCTTCTAGGGGCATTTCAGCGTGTCACCTCCTCACATGCCTGCCGTGGATTTGTGTCCAAGTGTGGGATTGAGTTACATTCTCTGCTTTAAAGTTGGTTGGCTCCTCTCTGATCTTTCATGACCTTTAGTCATTTAGGGACTTGGGGATGGATCTCTATCTTCCACGTTGCTTAAGATCTTTGAATCCAGGAAAGGTTAGAGCTTAATGTGCTCCAGAGCTCTGCCTATTGTTCCTCCTCTTCCTCTCCTCCTCATCCCCTTCTTTCTCCTTTCCTCCCACCCCCTTTCCTGTCCCTCCTTCTCTTCAGCACACTGGATTTGGGAGCCTGAGACCCTTTAGCAATGGGATGAGATGCCTGGAGAGGAGTGCCAAGAAAATGTTAATGAACCAGCAGGATCCCATTGGAATGTCTTTCAGGGATTTCAGACTTGTTTTGACAAATTAAGCCCACCATCTGGATGGCATTTGGATGGAGAACCATCAAGAGCTGCTCACTGATCCCTTGGTCTATCTTGCTGGCATGCATCATTTTTCTTAGTCTTTTCAAAACAATCTTGGTCCTACTTATCCTCTCTAGGGTATATTTTTCTATTTCATTAACTTTTGTTCTCATCCGTATTATTTCCTTTCTTCTACAAATATTCCTAACTTCTGAATATGAATCTTCATTCATTAACATAAAACTTTCTGGGATCCTTTGTTTTCTTTCTCCTGGGGATTGTCAAATTCATTGGGACCTTTCTTTTGACATGAATGTGTCTTGTGGGCAATCAACTGATAACTTAAAGATGAGATCATTGACCCCTGATCTCAAGAGGTTTCTATTTAAGGAAGGAGACAAGACAGTGTGTGTTATATGTTAAATTAATAACCCAGTAGAACCAACTGTAAGACTTCAGGGAAAGATCTCAGGGGAAAGTAGGACCAGGAGGAAGGCCAGCAGAGGCACATTCAGTTACCCAGCATGATTTGGGGAAAGACTTTGCCCAAGGCAAGCAGACTGTGAGGTAAAAAGCTAGAGATGGTAATCGGAACCCCAGGAACCTGGGGACTGGCTGAGACCCAAGAGCATCCATGGGAAGCAGTGAAGCATCAGGGGACACCAGAGCAGCCCCCACAAGCTTAGTGAGGTTAGAGATTGAGGGTTTGAGGGGAGACACTGGAAGCAGGGAGAAAGCAGGGGAAAGGAAAGGTGAGCAAGACCACTAGTCAGATGACACAGAGGAACACATCTGAGCAACTTTCCATCTAACTTCCAAGTGGGGACAGGCAGGATGGAGACATGTTCCCTTTGTGACCTCCTGGGTCAGGCATAGGTAGGTCTATTTAGCAAAGAATTATCTCCATGACAAAACTGAGTCCAACTCTAGATGGAGAGATAGAGGCAAGACCTTGTTGGAGCCAGTAGGGCTAAGTCAGGACATTCCCTGGGCTTCCTGAAAACGAGACCCTGTGATTGCTTTAACACACCTCTATGTGCAAGGTCTGAAATGCCTACATGAGGCAGTGGGACCTCTCCTTCCTGGCGCTCCTGTCATGGCAAGATCCTCAAGCAGGTAGATATAATTCTCAGAAAAGCAGATCTAGGAGCAGTGCCCAGGGTCCTTGTCACTGTTTTTCACCTGTCCCTCTTCCAGGAAAACTGTCAAGCCTGGGAGGGAAGTTTCAGCATCATCCTTTCCACGCATTCCCACGGCACTGAGCCTGCTCATTCTTTTCACTTCCTCTAACTGTAATAGCTTAGATCCTCAAGTCCTGGGAAGCATCTCCCCACCTGTACCAGGACAGATGCATGCTATCTGAGGAAAGGATAGAATTCTCCTGCAGGAGAGAAAATTTTTTCAGGAGGGGATTTCCTGATCTCCTGGGGGGATAAAGAGACCTTGATTTCAGGGAGTCTGCAAATCCTGCCCAAGTGTGTCCTCCACCTCCACATAGCTGACCCTAGCCCTTAGCCAGGCTGGACCAGGGGTGCCCTCCCTATTCCCTCAGGCCTGAGCCCTGCCAGGACATCTCCAGTTCCAGGGACTTGAGTGCCTAGGAGACTCATCTACAGAGGAGCCACCTGCTGAACCTCCCACAAGTGCCAAGTGTGTGGGGACCCCAATTTTCTCATCAGCAAGCTTCAAGTCTTTGCCACACACTCCTGCCTCTCCCAGTAATCACTGCAGTTCTCAGAGCTCATTCCATTAAGTCAGAATTTCGCCTATGTCAATCCTGGCATCTCTGTATTACTGAGAATTCATTCTTCTTTTTTTCTTTTCTTTTTTTTCTTTCCTTTCCTTTCCTTTCCTTTCCTTTCCTTTCCTTGCTTTTTTTCCTTTCCTTCCCTTCCCTTCCTTTCTATGAGACTCAGGAGGAAAACTTATTCTATTTGCATCAAACTCTGCAGAGGGATCTGCTATCAGAACCCATTCTCTCTCCTCTTTCCTCATACATTATTCCTACCCCATGAGATTCCAATCCACTGTGCCTTTCTTGGTTTAGCTGAGGATCCATCTCAGCTCTGGTCCCTGCATATGGATTTTTGTCACAGAAATGATTTCTCTCGCAGGTACCATCTCTGCTTAGAAGGCAGTGCATGGCCACTGGGTCTCTTTAGTCTCCAAGCTTGTCTTTCAGGTAAAATTGTGCTGTCTTGTTCTAGTTGGTATCTTAGCAGTTAGATGTTTTTAAAAGTTCTCTTGGTGTAAAGAGCTTGGAAATCACTAAGGATAAGTCAACCCCTTCTATTGTTTTTATTACATGTTCTTCTCTTCTTTATTACAGGTCAGCTCTGTTTGACTATTGAAGTATTTACTTTGATTTAGAAATGAAACCCACTCGGTCCCTGTGGCAAGTATCACAGGTGAGAAGACCCCAGGTTCCTGGCCAGGTATTAATGCTTCTGCTCGGGCTTAGCCTCAGGATGCAGAATTAGTGAACCAGCTCCGGGGTAGCTGGAGCATCAGGGCCAATTCCTAGAACTTGGGTCTCTTTAGTCTCTAAGATTACCTTTCAGGTAATATTGTTATGTCTTGTTCTAGACAATGTGCAAAAAGAGACTTTCTTGGACAGCTCGGTCTTCAACAGCCCTTTGACCTGGTCGTTTTTCATCACCTCACCTTATTTGCTTCATAACACTTATCACATTCTGAAGTTATTCACCCATTCACTTATTGTCACTGTCATCCAGAAGATGACCTATCTGAGTTGTTCTCTGTATCTTTATTGCTGATCACATGTCAACATGCCTGGCTAGAGGGGCTCAATGTATGTTTAAGGAATAGACCCAGGTTCACCTCAGAATCTCTACCCATCAGTGAGAAATCAGACTTGATTTTCAGCAGAGCCTGCACACTTACGAGCCACAGCATGGTGGACTGGAAGTGTGGGCCTGTTTTACAGACAGCTTGACCTGGATTCTAATTCCACTCAATCGCACCATGACTTGGGCTCTTGCCTTTGAAAGGTGGAAATCTCCACCTTATGCACCTAAAGTGTGCCAAACAGATAGCCAGCTAGGAATCGTCACTATTAATATACCTGATGATCTCACCAGGCTTTTTATCCATTGTTTTGCTTTGTTTTATTTATTCAGTTTTTCCTAAAATAAAGCAACCCTGGTCATTCAGGAAGTCTGAGCTGGAGACTTCAGAGACATTCAAAAGTGGAGAGGAGAGCAGGGATCCAAGCTCCTGAATGCCTCCTGCCTAAGGGGACACCCTGTCTGACCTTGGAAGACCTTGTCTGGCTGCAGAGAAACTCGTGCCACAACCAGCTCTGATGCTCTGGTGGGAAGTTTTAAGATTGCACGCAGAACAAGGTCCTCATAATATTTTTCAGATCTATTTCAATGGAATTATTCAAACTTTCTCACTGAGAGCCCAGTAGGTATTACTCAGGAGAAAGGATGGAAGGCAGAGGGAAACTGGTCCTCATAAGCTGCTTAATAAGATTCATAGCTTGGTAAAATGTCCCTCCTGAAACGCCCTCTTAACTATGAAATACCACAATCCCTTCATCCTCCCACTTCTCTGGGGGTCCCCTCCATCCCTTTGTGAGTCTACTTTTTATTTTTACTCAGCTAATAATTACGTGTGCTGTGTGCTCCTTTATTGATTTCTCCCTCTAAGGGTGATCCTGCCACCCTCACAGTGCCATCCTATGAAGAGAGAGACACTAGGAAAAGCACAGGGCAGGAATGCAGCTCTGGAGTCACAGAGTCCTGCTGGCACATCTCCAGACCCGTCACTGCAGCATGCCTGGCCTAGGGGAAGTTATTAAACCTCTCTAGGATTGAATTTCTCATCTGAAAAACTGGGAAATACTAGTATTACCCCATAAGATTGTTTTGATGATTGAACACTCAATAAATAATAGTTCTCTTCCTACCCTCCCTCCCCTTCTTCCCCACCTTCCTCTGCTACCTCTCCTCCTCTGATTCTTATTCCTTCTGTCTTCTTCTTCCCATTCTCCTCCTCCATCTCCCTCTTCCTGTCTTGGTCTTCCTCTCCTTCTCCTTTTCTGTGTCCTTCTCTCTTCCTCATCCTTCTTTCTTCTTCTTCCCAATCTTCTTCTGGGATTTTTTGTGTTGCTTTGTTTCGCTTTCAGTTTGTTGCTGTTGTTTTGGCTTGGGTTGGGTTTTTTCAGTGCAGAGGATGGAATCCAGGGCTTCACATGTGCTGTACCACTGAGCTGCATCCCCGGTCCTCCTTTTTCTTAATGATTGTATTCATAATAAACCCACATCTTTTAAGGATCAAGATTCTTTCCTATCAGACAAAAATAAATAAATAAATAAAATAAAAGCTGGAGTGTAAGAACCAAGAAGTAATGGGCAAAGGAGATGGGTTCTATTTTACATTAGTTCACTCATTTAAGCCACCTTAAAATTCAAAAGAGTTCTTGGGCTATTTTCCAGTTCATTACAATTCTAACATATGGGTACAAGAGCTAAAGTATCTCACTGCTCTGTCCAGAGCAGAAAAGACTGAACCGTTACCAATCTGCCCAGGAGATACACAGTACTCCCTATAGAGGATCTTCAAGTGGCATGATTTGGGTTCATAAGATAACTAGTTCACTCAGACTAAGCCTGTGGAAATTATTACCCCTGCAATAATATGAATTATCGCAAAATAAAGAGCAGAGAGCAAGGTTGCTGAGGTCAGGTTGTGCTTGCAAACTAGGACCTACCCCACAGGGCAAAGTTCAGAAACAGTTCCTATGGCAAATATTTGCCTGATTTTTGTTCTTACCTCAACTCTTGCTTTGTTTATCTGAAGGTCACACAGCCTTTGAAGTTCCCATGTGACTGGCAGCTCGAGGCCCTTGTGACCACACAGCTGGACAGATCTTAGGAATCTGGGTTGAGATGTATTCACTAGACCGTCAGAGTGGATTCCCCCGGGCCATCGTCTAGGATAGAGGCAGGCAAACCTCCTGTGGGACTCCATGGTTCTCTGCCGAGTCCTGGTGAGAAGTCCTGCAACAAGACTGTGCTTGCTTTCAGACCACGAAGGTGATGGTATTGACCACCCGAAGTAGGGCAGACTCCCAGAGCTATTTTGCTGTCAAGTTTTCAGAGTCAGCCTGATTGTTGGAAGAACATTTTGCAATGTTCCTGGCTGGGATGATGGTGTAGCCTTGACCCCATTCACCATGTGTTTTAAATCCCAGTATTTATTAACAACACACCTAACCATTACCTACGGGCTGCAGAAGAGGCCACTCTCAGTCCTCAGCACTATTAGGAATCTTCTAAGCAGCAACACAGGTTTCGTCAGGCAAAGATGAGATCTTCATGGCAGTTCAATTCTCTCCACACAGCAGTCTTTCTAAGGAATGCAGAAAATATGATGGGAAGGAGGGAGAGGAAGCCTCCGCTAAAGTCTCAACCATCAGCAGATCTTCCCCTTGGTGGCATGGCTTGGTGGCATGGCAAGGCAGTGCAGTAGAGAAACTGGCTTTAGGTTATCCAGATCTGCCTGGATTCGGAGGCCTGCACCTACTAGTCATTCTACTTGTCTATTGTAAAACTATTTCCTTCTTTGTAAGTTGGGGCTAATAACATGTATGATATACAGAAAATGCTAGATGCTGAAATAGCTGATCTCTACACAAGGCACTCACCATACGGTAAATAGGTATCTCCCCAGTTCTTCCCTCATAAACTCCACTCTTCAGAGTTTGCCAGATTAAGAGAACTCAGATTCACCAGTTGAGATGAGGACAATAAGTGACAGTTAAGGACCCAGATACAAACCGGGGAATAGACATTAGGATAATGTTTTCATTGACAATAGATCTGAGCGCAACTTGGGATACACCTGGGGTGGAATGATACAGCCAGGTCCTCTTCTGACAGCAAGTTTCAGAGGTGACAAATAAGTCACAAACCAAGCAAAACCAGGCCAAATCTGGATTATCCCATTAACCAGACCCTTGAAGTTGGTCAGTACAGAAACTGTGGGTGGCAGAAGAGTCACCTGTCCACGACACATGCATGCATTCTCCATGATCCTCCCTATGTAGGAACTTGCAGGTTCTGTTAACATTTTGGTCTTTGTCCCAAGATTAAATAGAAGTTCCTGAGATTTTTCTTCCACCTTTGATGAGTGTGAATAATATTCAATGGGAAACACAGTTGAAGTTAAGGAACTAATTCAAGGTCACAAGCATAAGCAACTGAATCAAAACCCAGTACCAGGATCAGGTTTCAGACCTCGGACACATGCACTATTCCAACATGCCATGAGGAGCAGCTGAATGCAGGAAGCCCCTCAGGATCAGCAGCACCATTTTTGAGGCTCAAGAGCCTCAACTTAGGTCTGATCTGCCAAATACCCACCACTCAAATGGCCGCAGGAGCGCCTACGTGGCACTGTCTCCAACCTCCAAAACCTGCATGAATATTGGCATGTAGTTTAACCTGATGATGTCTCAAAGGCCCTGATCATGAGGACAAATGGAGGAAAAGTTTTTTTTTATTGTTTTAAAATTAGCACATAAAAATTGCACATCATGTACATTTATATTATATAATACGTACATGATGTAGTACAGCGTGATATTTTGATACATGTATAATATGTGCAATGATCAGCTTATTATGGTAATTGGTAATGACCCATCACCTCAAAACATTTATCATTCCTTTGTGTTGGAAGCATTCATACTCCTCTCTATTCACATGTCAGTGAGCTTTTCCTCACTATGACAAACACCTGAGAAAACAACTTAGAGGAGAAAAGATGTATTTGTCTCAGTTTCAGATGCTTCAGTCCATGTTTGGCTGGCTCCACTGCTTTGGACCTGAGGTGAGACAGAATATCATGGTGGAAAGGCCTGGTGTAGGAAGGCTGCCTCCTGGCAGCTTGGAAGCAGAGAGAGAGAGAGAGAGGCCAGGGACAAGAAATACCTTTCCAGGGCATGACCCCCAGTGACCGATTTCTGCAGCCAGGTTCCATCTCCCACAGCCTCCACCACCTCCCAGTAGTCCATTCAGCAGTATGCATTAATTCATAGCCTGATAAGGCTAAGGATGAGACCTACCGATCTAATCACTTCCCCAAAACCCCACCTCAGGACGTTGTGCATTGGAGACTAAGCCTTCGACACATGAGTCTTTGGGGGATACTTCACATCCAAATCATAACAACTAGCTATTTTTAATTACATAATTAAAAGTTGTTAATCAGAATTACCTTACGATGAACATTAGAGCTTTTTCCTCCTTTCTAACTGCACCCCCATACCTATTAACCATTTTCTCTCCAACACCCTCCCCTCACCTTCCCAGCCTCAAAACTGATTATCAGAAAGATTATTTTTAACCTAGACTTTCAGAAAATTGACTTGAGATAAGCGTTTTCATTTGCACACTTGGCACTGTGTTGGTGGGTGTTGATGGTGGTATAGACTCCAAAGGGAGAAAGCCTGCCCTCTTTCTCCTGTGTATCTCAAGCTCAAGTATTTGAGCACCAGTTCTTCTCTGTAACGCTGATAAGACAAACAATTACCTGAGGAAGCCTGAGTTTTCTCCTGCTCAGACAACAAAGGCATGGTATATTTGAAATATGCAGTTTAGCTAAAACTTAAAACATCAAAATGTTCATTTACAGAATTCAACTCATGTTTTCAGAGATGCTCACCATCTTTGCCTCCATAACTGGAGAAATGCTGAATGTATGCACCTGTGTGGAAATATTTTGCCTTTTGCCCATTGGGATTCTAGATTTTGGAAGAAATGCTATTACTCTATATTTTCTCTAATTCTTTCTACACTTCTAGAGATAGTTGTTGTTGTTGTTGTTTTGGTGCTGGGGATTGAACCCAGGGGCACTCCACCACTGAGCCACATCCCCAGCCCTATTTTGTATTTTATTTAGAGACAGGGTCTCACTGAGTTGCTTAGGGCCTCACTAAGTTGCTGAGGCTGGCTTTGAACTTGTGATCCTCCTGCCTCAGCCTCCCAAGTGCTGGGATTACAGGCGTGCGCCACCACGCCCAGCAAGATAGTTTTTATTGAAGAATATCACGATTACAAATGTATAAACCATAAGTGCCCAACTCATTGACTTTTCACAAAATGAATCTGTTTATATGACCACCACCAAGATAAAGGAAAAATAAACAAAAATATTGCCAGCACCCTAAAATTCCTGGGGCGAGTCCCAGTTATTATCTACTCCACTGAGTAAAATGAAATCATACTGGTCATATTGTTGAGGGCCTGGCTGCCTTCACTCAACATTGTATCTTTGAGATGCCTGCACATTCGTGCTTGTCGCAGTATTTGATTCTTTCTTATTGCTACTTAGTATTTTTTTGCATGATTTTACCACATTTTATTTATCCATTCAGTTACTGATGGACATTTTGCTTATAGTTTTTGTTATTACAAATTTACAACAAATATCCTTAAGATATTTGTTGTATATGCTTGTATATGTATTTCTGTAACACCTAGAAGTGATGTTACTGGTATTTTAGTATCAGCCTTTCTCTCAGTAGCTTTTATGGTCTTTACATTTTCCTAATGACTCATGAAGCTAGGTGCCTTTACATGTCTTTTGGCCATCTAATTATTTTTGTGTGTGAAGCTCCTCTTCAAGATTTTAACCATTTTTACAATTTTGCATTCTTTTTTCTTATTTTCGTATGAGTTCTTTATGTATTTTGGAAAGGAGAACTTTGTCAGATACACAAATAGGTAGTAAAAAATGTCCTCAAACCTGTGGTTTTGCTATGTTAAAGGAGTGTTTTAGTCATAAATTTTTAATCATATCGCATAGATCAATTCAGCTTTTACTTTTTGTCACCAATTTTTGTATATTCTTTAGAACATGTTTCTCAATACAGTTTTATGACAAGTTCATTTAATTTTCTTCTAGAAATTATGTGTTAGAGTTACAACCTTAACTAATATTGATGGACATTATTATGTAAAGTAAGATCCAAGATTTATTTCTATTTCATATGGTGTGTCTCAATTGGGTAGCACACAGGGTTTTTTAAACCTATTTGGCAGCCTTTCACATGCAGGGCAAGTGCCGTCTCTGATGTACAACCCCAGTCCTTTGTGATTTTATTTTGAGACAGGATCTCACGAAATTGCCCAGGCTGGCTTCCAACTTGTAATCCTCCTTCCCAGCCTTCCAAATAGCTGGCATTACAGGTGTATGTCATGACCCCAGGGAGAATCTTTGTCTTTTAAATGTACTATTTAGATTATTAACATTAGTCATCATTACTGACACATTTGGGTTTATGTCAATTATCTTTGTATTTCTTTTTTTTCATTTTTTTATTTAATTTATTGATTCATTGAACACAAATGGAGTACAGCTATTGTTTTTCTGGTTGGACACAAAGTAGAGTCACACCATCTGTGTATTCATATATGTACACAGGGCAATGATGTCTATCACACATACTGTTATTATTTTTACCCTCCCACCTTGAACCCACCTCTTCCTTCCCTCTATGCTATCTATCCTTCCTCCATTCTTGCCATCCTTCCACCCCACATTATGCATCATCATTCACTTATCAGACAGACCATTCAGCCTTTGGATTTTGGGGATTGGCTAATCTCACTTAGCATAACAGTCTCCAACATCATCCATTTACCTACAAATGCCATAATTTTATTCTTCTTTATGGCTGAGTAATATTCCATTGTGTATATATACCACAGTTTCTTTAGCCATTCACCTATTGAAGGGCATCTAGGTTGGTTCCACAATTTAGCTATTGTGAATTGAGCAGCTATGAACATTGATGTGGCTGCATCACTATAGTAATCTGATTTTAAGTCCTTTGGGTACAGGTCAAGGAGTGGGATAGCGGGGTCAAATGGTGGATCCATTCTAAGTTTTTGAAGGAATCTCCATACTGCTTTCCAGAGTGGCTGCACCAACTTGCACTCCCACCAGCAATGTATGAGTGTACCCTTTTCCCCACATCCTCGCCAACACCTGTTGTCACCTGTATTCTTAATAAAAGACATTCTAGTTGGGGTAAGATGAAATCTTAAGGTGGTTTTGATTTGCATTTCTCTTATAACTAGGGATGTTGAACATATTTTCATAAATCTGTTGATTGCTTGTAGATCTTCCTCTGTAAAGTGTCTGTTCATTTCATTGACCCATTTATTGATTGGGTTATTAGTGTTCTTGGTGTAAAGATTTTTGAGCACTTTGTAGATTCTGGAGATTAGTGCTTTATCTGAAGTGTGTGTAGCAAAGATTTTCTCCCACTCTGAAGGCTCTCTCTTCACATTACTAATTGTTTCCTTTGCTGAGAAAAAGCTTTTTAGTTTGACTCTATCCCAATCATTGATTCCTGCTTTTATTTCTTGCGCTTTGGGAGTCATGTTAAGGAAATCTGGTCCTAGGCCAACATGATGAAGATTTGGACCTATTTTCTCTTCTATTAGGTGCAGAGTCTCTGGTCTAATTCCTAGGTCCTTGATCCACTTTGAATTGAGTTTTGTACAGGGTGAGAGATATGGGTTTAGTTTCATTTTGCTGCATATGGATTTCCAATTTTCCCAGCACCATTTGTTGAAGAGGCTGTCTTTCCTCCATTGTATGTTTTTGGCTCCTTTGTCCAGTATGAGATACCTGTATTTATGTGGGTTTGTCTCTGTGTCCTCTATTCTGTACCATTGATCTACCTGTCTATTTTGGTGCCAATACCAAGCTGTTTCTTTTTTAATTTGTTCCACCTAGTTTCTGCACAGGTTTTTTTTCCTTCTATTAACTTTGTTGCTATGCATTCTTTCACAATCCTGTTAGTGATTATTCTACGGATTAGAACACATACACCTTTAACATGAGTCTTATACATGCGACAAATTTTGCTCACTTGCTAATACAAGAATTTAGATCCCTTTTATTTCATTTGAACTCTATTTGCTTTTCTGTGTTTTCATTATTCATTTTGTTGTGTTATATGGTCAATTTTCATTTCTGTTTGCCCATATATCTACCCTTACATTATTTTTCATACCTTCCTTCATTTACATCATTTCATATGAGATAATTTTACTTTATTTCTGCTTTTGGTATTACTTTTTTGGTGGGGAGGATGCTAGGGGTCAAACTCAGGGCCTTGTGAATGTTAGGCAAGTGCTTTACCACTAAGAAACAGCCCCAGCTGATCTCCTTGAAAGAAAAACAAGATTATAATAAGTAATATTGGCTATATACTTTCTCCACTCTGATTTCAAAATACAAACAATTTAACAAGACACTCACCAAATTCATTTAAATTACCAGTCAGCTCTCACCAGCTTTTATGGGCCAGTGAACACACCACTGATCCAACTTTTACATTGGCTGATCTCACTTAGCATAACAGTTTCCAACATCATCCATTTACCTACAAATGTCATAATTTTATTCTTCTTTATGGCTGAGTAATATTCCATTGTGTATATATACCACAGTTTCTTTATCCATTCATCTACTGAAGGGCATCTAGGTTGATTCCATAATCTAGCTATTGTGAATTGAGCAGCTATGAACATTGATGTGGCTGTATCACTGAGGCAATCTGATTTTAAGTCCTTTGGGTATAAGCCAAGGAGTGGGATAGCAGGGTCAAATGGTGGATCCATTCCAAGTTTTCTAAGGAATCTCCACACTGCTTTCCAGAGTGGCTGCACCAACGTGCACTCCCACCAGCAATGTATGAGTGTACCCTTTTCCCCACATCCTCGCCAACACCTGTTGTTGCCTGTGTTCTTGATAAAAGACATTCTAATTGGGGTAAGATGGATCTCACATGTCTATTATGAATCTTTCTGTGTTATATGTGTAGTTTTCTTTGTAGTACTAGGATTTTTCTATTGATCTACCTTCCAGTTCACTAATATTCTCTTCAGCTGTGTCAGATATGCTTTTATCCCAGTAAGTTTTTAACTTTTATTTACTCTATTTTGATTTTCCTTTTCATATTTTTAAGCAAAAATTTCAGTTGTCTAATGGCATTTCCCATTTTATAATCTATTTATTTAGAACATGATAATCACAAGTATGTTAAAATCCATGCTATTTAGGTCCAACATTTCTAACACTCTTGAATCTATATTAATTGTGTGTGTGTGTTTTTTATTGGTCTTATTTCTTGGTATCTCTGACAATTTGGTTACAGAAAAAGACATTTAGTATGAAACACTGGAGATGTTCTGAGTGGTGCCATTTCCTCCCAGAGATAATGAGTCACCCTTTCTTTAGGAAGGCAACTAGAATAGGATGCAATACTTTAGTTCAATGAGGGAGTAGCCATCATGAGAGAGGGTGGCAGTCTTTGTCAAATCTATCTGTTTTCCCGTCTTCCCTTGGTAGCCTTACATTTGTCCCAGCAAAGGGACTCCAGAGCTCCTCATCTTTGGTACGTCCTTAACTACTTTTTTTGTTTGCTTGGTCCAAATTTTCAGTCATGAAAATTTTTTTTTCTGTTATCCAATTCTTTCTGCTTTGCTTCTTGTTCTCCTGACTTGTACAAGTCTAAATTTTCAGCAGATACCTTAAGGGGAAAACCACTAAGTGTTGAGCTTATTTTATGTGGTTTCCTTCTCTCAGGGATTTTTCCCACTTAATTCTTTGCTATGTTGGCATCTCTTCAATGCCTTCAACAGCTGTTTATTTTGCATTGTATCTGGATTTTTAAATTTTTCTTGGCCGGAGTAGTAGTCTACTTCAAGCTAATCTGTATGGCCAAGCACAGAAATCCCCTCTAATTTTTGTTTTATGAGTGGCAAAGTGAAATATAGCAAAAACCCTAGAATTAAGAAGATCTGTGATCCATTTCTGACTCTACCACTTACTAATTTTAAGAACCTGAACCTGTTTATTTTACCTCTGAGTAACCAAATTTATACTCATATGATTGCTGGAGCTGATGTTTTATTGGAGAAAAAATAAGCAATAAGAATAAACAAAAAATTTATAAAATATGATCACTAATATGAAGGAATTGCAGCTATAAAATTGACATACTCATATTAGTTAATGTTATGGTACTGGATGGAATGTATAGCATCCTTTATGAAAAAAGGATTAAGTAGAAAAGTTTCCAAACAAGAACAGGTGTAAGTATGTGTAATGGGGCATCACAGAATCTGGGAAAGGAGAGCATTTCCAGAACATCTAGGTAGCCAGCTCTGTCAAATACCGCTATGCCACAGAGTAAGATTAAGGCAAAAAAATCAACCATTACGTTTGGTAAGATGAAAATTATTGGAAACCTTGACAAGAACAGTTTCAGTAGGTTTTTGTGGACAATAATGGGGAACTGGAGAGTGAAAAAAGAAATGCAGAAATCTTTTCCAAGTTTAGCCATGTGAAGAGAGCAGGAAGTGGACTATGCTTACCAAGTCTCAGCAGAGTGCTTCTGGAGACCTGGGCCTTTCCAGCTCATCGACCATCGAGCTCCCCCAATCTCTGTGATGGTTTGTCTTTGCTTCATCTTTTCCCTGAGCCCTTTCCTTTGCTGTTCATTCATGCAGCTCTCCTTTCCTTGTGCCTGGAGGTACAACTAGTATTATCTGTGTTTCAGAATTCTCAGTATTTAGCTCTGATTGAATTGCATTTTTTATATTTCAGGTTGTGATTACTTGAGATAAATGTGGTGATTTTTAAAATCATCTGTTTATTTAAACTTTCCAAAATATTAAAATAATCTCCTCTAAAACAATGTAAGTTCAGTATTAACTCATAAAATAAAGTTTTATCTGAATACAAAAAATAAAAAAATAAAGCAATGTAGTCAGACTATAGAGTTCCTATGACATTCAAAGGAGCTAGATTACAGAGAAGCAGCATCTGCAGAATTCTGAAACAGAGAATCCTGAGTTCAACTCCAGTTTCTGTGTGTCATCTAGGACAATTTATTAATAAATTTTGTTCCATTTTATTATTTATGCATAGACAAATTTATATAGATTTTCCTATATAGATTGATATAGGTCATGTATAAATTACACATTTACATATGAATTTTATAATTTCAAATATATCATATTTATTTCATCTTGAGTTATATATTCATGTACATGCATGCAAATGTGTATGCATTTATATAGATATTTGTATCTTTTTAAAAATTTGTTCTAATTAGTTATACATGACAGTAGAACACATTTTGACACATCATACATAAGTGGGGTATAGTTTCTCATTCTTCTGGTTGTACATGATGTAGAATCACACTGGTCGTGTAGTCATATATGTACATAGGGTAATCGTGTCAAATTCATTCTACTATCCTTCCTTCCCCCAGACTCCTCCCTTCTCTTCATTCCCCTCTACCTAATCCAAAGTATCTCTATTCTTTCCCTAGTTCAACACCCCCCATTATGGATCAGCATCCAAATAATCAGAGAAACCATTCAGTCTTTGATTTATTGAGATTGGCTTATTTCGCTTAGCAGGATATTCTTCAGCTCCATTCATTTACTGGCAAATGCCATGATTTCGTTGTTCTTTAAGGCTGAGTAATATTCCATTGTGTATATATACCACAGTTTCTTTATTCATTCATCTGTTGAAAGGCATCTAGGTTGGTTCCATAGTTTAGCTGTTGTGAACTGAGCTGCTATAAACATCGATGTTACTGCACCACATAGCATGCTGATTTTAAGCCCTTTGGGTATAAACCAAGGAGTGGGATAGCTGGATCAAATGGTGGTTCCATTCCAAGTTTTCTGAGAAATCTCCACACTGCTTTCCAGAATGGTTGCACCAATTTGCATTCCCACTAGCAATGCTTGAGTGTACCTTTTTCCCCACATCCTTCCCAGCATTTATTGTTGCTTGTATTCTTGATAATTGTCTCACTGGAGTGAGATGAAACCTTAGAGTAGCTTTGATTTGCATTTTTCTAATTGCTAGAGATGTCGAACAGTTTTTCATTTATTTGTTGATAGATTATATTTCTTCTTCTGTAAAGTGTCTGTTCAGTTCCTTAGCCCATTTATTGATTGGGTTATTTGTATTTTTGGTGTTAAGTGTTTTGAGTCCTTTATAAGATATTTTTGTCTTTATCTATATAAATCCTTACAGATCTATTTAAATGCCTTAAGAAAATAAACATTCAAATGTTGACCATGCAGAAAATACTGGCTCCTTTTTTCTTTTTCCTTTTTTAATTAACCGGAGTACAGATTTTTAAAAATATATATACTTTTTATAATATGAGATATGTAATATATATGTATATATCCTTCTTCCTTTCCCAAGTTCCTCTCCTTTTTTGAAATAATCTCTCTATTGACAACTCATTCTTCCTATCCCTTAGGTATCATTCCCTTTGATGAAATAAACTAAAAAACTTGTTTTCCAATATCCAAAGTCACCCACTGGGCTATTTTTTACATTCAGTATCTCCTTTCATTTCATAGGCTCTTTGTTGATTCTGCAGTTCTAAAAACTCTCTTTCTCTCTCACTACTGCTAAAATTTTAACAATAACCATTTTATGGAAACAGCCTGTATTTCTCACACAGTTTGTTTTACTTATTTTCCTTTATTCAACCTCTGCAAAGTCACTCTGTATTTTCAGATTATCTTTTAATTCCTTGCTGTTTGGTCTCTAGTTTTTAGTTTTTTTAATTTAAATTCCTCTGCTTTCTCTCAAGTCTAGACAAGTAAGTTAGCTACATTATTTGTGGGACCAAGAGCAACATGAAAATAAGGGCCCCTTGTCCACAAAGCAGGAAAAGACATGCAGTTAAAAAACAAAAGTCTATACTTTCCTTTAAAGCATTTTATTGTTCATAAAATGTAATGAGGTAACAGAAATATTATCTAATCAGAGAGTAAAATGCCCAGGGAAACCTCCAGACTCTGCCTCCATGAAGAACCTCTCTGCCCTCCAGAGGCCACAGCTGCCCAGCCAGCTGGCCCGTGGTGCACACTGCCTCCTCTCTCTTGGAGCCTTGCTTGTCTTAGATGTAAGAACTGCAGATTCTCTGACCTTCAGATCAGAGACATGCTCCACTGTTCTTCTGGTTCTCAGACTATCAGCCTTGACCTGAAAGTTCCACAATTTGCTTCCAGGCTCTCAGGCTCCTGGACTTCACTGGAGCCAGGCCACCTTCTTTCCTGGTTCTCCAGCTTGCAGGTGACCTACTGTGAGATTTCCCAGCTTCCATGTCCAAGTGAGCCAATTCCGCTAATAAATATTCTTTCATCTGACATCTATCAGTCTGTCTCCTATTATTGGTTCTATACAGGGGTAAGAAAGAAGGTCTCCATTCAGACATAACAAGGAGGATATCAGAGTAGCAATGGTCATGAGAAATACTAGTCAGGCATTCAGGAAGACAGGGCTAAACATGTAGGATTAGGAGCTGTCAGAATATGGATATGCAGATTATGAGGGGGCAGCGTTAAGGGTGGGACTAGAGAACATGATCAAGAGAAACCCCAGTGTTCAAGAATGAACAGAAGGGAAAGAACCTACAAAGATCAATTCAGAAAGAGATGAGGGAAGTGAGCAAATGAGGAGAGCAAGTGAGGGGGTGGGAACTCAGAAGAAACTTCCTGGGAAGAAGTGAGCAAGGATAATCGATGGAAAACCCATGCTGGTAGTGAATAGGGAGTAGGGATGCTGGGAAGAGGTGAGGCAGGGGAGGGAGATGAAGAGGCAGACAAGACGGTAGCACAGGGCAGGAGAAATGGTGGTGGTGGAGGCAGTAGTGGGGCTGGTGGTGGCCCCGGCTGTGGGACAGGCAGCAGCGACAGTGGCCTGTTACGTAACTGGGAAATTGTTGATAAGCCTGTAAAAATTGGCAAATGGGATGGAACAACTGGGAAAACCCTTTGGACAATTCTGCCAAAAAGGTACTTCTGGAAAAGTACAAGTGTGTGGGGAATGTTGGGCTAATTGCTGGTCGCCTCACTATCTCTACCATCTCCTGTTTCTTTGCCATAGTGGCTTTGATTTGGGATTATATGCACCCCTTTCCAGAGTGCAAGCCAGTTTTTGGTTCTGTGCAGTCATGTCCTATTTTGAGATGATGGGAATTCTGACCATTTATTCCCAATATAAGGAGAAGAGCATCTTTCTTGTGGCTCACAGGAAAGATCCTACTGGGATGGATCCTGATGAAATCTGGCAACTGTCTTCCAGTTTCAAAAGGTTCCATGACAAATATACCCTAGGCTGACCTTCAGCAGTAGCAGAACAAAGCAGCAGCAGGAAGCCAAATTCACCAAGTCCATCACTAAGCTTTTTGATCACAGGGGGACACTGGTCATGGATGCATATGGGCTTGAAATACCCAGGTTCCATGATAGTCTTGCCGCAGAAAGAAAAATAAAATGGCAATTCTAGAAGCAACCCTCGTCCTGCTGGCTTATGCTGAATCACTGTATGGGTAGGGGAAGAGACAGAACTTAGAATGGGTAAAGTAAGAAATGTTTAAAATGTCCCTTTTTTGTCCTGAAATTTTAGTCTATTCTAGAAAAATAGGATTTTCTAGCACAGATATGAGAAGGTGTAGCTCTTACGTCAACTGTAGCTTCCTTGGTCTGCTGATTGTGTTGTTTTGACTTGCTTTCAGAAAGCATTCTTGCTGAAAGCTACATAAGACTTTTTTTTTTTTTTTTTTT
>JAJEJO010001666.1:476655-523378 GCA_020662805.1 Glaucomys volans
CCTTCACACACCATTTTTGTGGGGGTGTGTATACATCTGACTTGGGAAAAATTTAAAAAAATACAGCTTTTAAATTTGTTTAAAACCAACTTACCTGTTATATTTTGTGTTCTTAACCAATGAAAGAAGGCCGTGGCATTTTTAGTTTTGTGTTGTCTGTTTTCCACTAGTTTATCTCTGTCAATTTGTTTGTGCCCTTTATTAACTGATGTTTTTTAATTTTATTTTTAAATAAAAAGAAAGAAGATGTGGAAAAAAAGAGGAGAGGCATCTAGCTCCTTGGGAATTCACCAAGCACCTGTCACATGCCAGAAGCAACTTCTAGTTTGTGCACACACTCCCTTCATCTTGTCAGGAACACTTAAGGTTGGATATCAGCATGCTTGGCAGGAGGCAAACTGAGCTGCAGAGATATTCCACACTCACTCAAGTTCCATGCTAGGGAGCAGCAGATGAGAATTCTACTGCATACGTAGGTCAAGGGACATGGCCTTCCCTTCTTCCCCATTCCACAATGCCCAATTCCTCACATGTGCCAACTGTGGCCAAGGGTCAACTACAATGCAAGCCTCTGGGACACTTTCCTCTGCCCATCTCTGGCTCATTCTGATGCAGAAAGGGAAAGCCTGGGGCTAGGGAAGAACTAAGGAGGCAAAGAGCACAGACTCTGGAGTTGAAATTCCAGGGTTCAAGTACCAGCTCCACCACCTCTCACCACAGCAGGGCTTAAAATTTAGGTTTGTCAGCTCATATATAAATTTACATGTTACTATATTAGTATACTTATATTAATATATGCCAATTTATTTAAATTTTTCAACACACATATCAAGAATGAACAATAATTCCCAATTACAAGGAGGAAATGTAAACATAAAGAGGTTTAAGAATTTGCTGGAGGTCAGGCATTTGCTGTATTACCATTGCACCCCAGAACCCTGCAGAGCTGACATTCCCACCTTTGGTCCATCCCAGAAGCTTTGCTCTCCTCACAGCAACCTTGGCCTCATGGTTTGCAAGTCTCCTTCACAGGGCATCACAGGACTCCATTATCCTTGAAGTCTAGCCTCAGACACAGGGCTTTCCCATCTTCTACCCTGGATTCACTGCACCTTTTATGAATCAAAAAAGAAAAATCAAGCTGGACTGGTTCATGCTTTCCAACTCCAATAGCCAGTTTTGTTCTAAGGGATACCCCCAATGGCAGGAGAAAATCCTTTCAGCTGGGCCAGTCTACAGTTTGATATTGTCCTTGAGAGACAGCTATTCTCTACCAGGCATGGACAGCCCATGGACTACTGAAATCTCTGAGTCTCAGCTTCCAACTTGTGATACAGCATTTCAACAGGGATTGAAAATGATATGTGCTGAAATACGTGACACTGGACTTTCTTTTGAACTGCAGGGCTGCATCTACAACCCGCCTCTGAATTTTCCAGTATCAACATTAAATCTTTTCAGAGGCCTGAGCACTCCAGGCTCCCAAACCTTTCTCCTTCCCATATTTTAATGTACACAGCACTTCACATTTAGGGACAGAGATGTGGACTGCACACAAGGCTCACCACATTTGTTGAGGCCCACTGGGAAGCTTCTCTGAAACCTTAGCTTCTAGCAAAAGAAGAGCTACCTATCCTGGCCAGGCTTTCTGATGCCCCTGCTGGCCCTCTGCAATGCAGGCGGCTGCACCATGCTGGGTTTCTGAGCAAAGTGGCGGTCTCCCAAGATCCTGTGTTGTTTAGGCTTCAGTGACCCTCTTCTATAAATTCCACACTCTCTGCCTGTCCTTATGCTGAATTGTCTTCACTGTCACAATCCACAGGGACACCAGGTTCTGCTTGAATTGCAGATTCTTCAAGCTAAAACTCCTGTGTAGCACCGCCTAGATTCCAGCAAGAATGGCCATTGTTTCTCACTCTGCCATCTGGAATTAGGGGAACTCATTCTGCAAGCATTTATTGAAGGGTGTGAAGAAAAACAGATGTGTTTTAGAACCTCACTAAACCAGGATCTACCTCTTACTAATTGTGGCTTTGGACAAACCTTGTGTCTTCTGTAAGCCATGCTTTTCTTCACTTGCAAGATGTTCATAATAACATTTTCCTTCTGGCATTATGTAAAGGTTACCTAAAAAATGTGTGGAGGAATGCCTAAGAGAGAGCCTGGCACGTGGATGAGAACTAATAAATGACCACTGCTATTCTTAAAAATATTTTTTCTGGCTTTATTGATAAGTAATGGGCATAAAAATTGTACAAATTTAAGGTATACAGTAAGATGTTTTGATAGATGTATAGACTGTAAAGTGATTACCAAAACCAAGATAATTAACACATCCATCTCCTTATGGAGTTACCTTTTAAAAAATTGATACATAATGCTAGGCCCTAAACCTTGACCTTCCCCAGGTCAACCTAATCCTGAATGACATTGGGCAAGATTTGAACACTCATCCCTCAGCATCTAATTTTAACCTGTACAGCTGGCCCCTGATGGTCAAAACTGCACGTACACAATGATTACATCATCCTCCTCCTACCCTATAAAATCAGGATCCCCCCTGTAACTGATGGCCATTTTTCCATCCAGAAAGTGGACCCAAATGACCCCTGACTCTGCGAAGGAATAAAGGCTTCTCTCAATCTGTCAAAAAAAAATTGATACATAAAAACTATACATATTTATGGGGTACCAGGTGATGTTCTAATACGTATACTCTGCATAATGTCCAAATAAAGGCATTTTTTTAGGGTTTATTTTTTTGGGGGGGCGCTGGTACCAGGCACTCAGGGGCACTCAACCACTAAACCACATCCCCTGCCCTATTTGTATTTTGTTTAGAGACAGGGTCTCACTGAGTTGCTTAGCACCCCACCATTGCTGAGGCTGGCTTTGAACTCTTGACTCTCATACCCCAGCCTCCCAAGCTGCTGGAATTACAGGCATGTGTCCGGCCACATAAGGGTATTTTTATGAAAAGAAACAAATGCAAGAGGTTTAGGACGCATTTTGTCTTACCTTCACACTTCACTTTTTTTCTCATCCAGGGCACTGAGTCCAATCATCTCTATACATTCTATCTGCTAAAAACATTTTGTCTGTTTCTTATTATTGAGGGTGTTGAATTCTGTGTTTGCAATGGAGATAATAATAGCTCCAACTTGGAAGGCTAAGCCTGTTTATTCTTTGATTCAGGCTTAACTGGCTACACCTGTGGGCCATTTTGTCTATTTCCATTTCACATGAATGTTGAGTGGACCATGACAACTTGGAACAAAGGTATGATCCAGTGTGGCAGAGAGAGGTGGTTCTGAACCCAGTCTGGTGGACTCCTCTTTATGCATACTGGCCTGAAGCACGTGAACTACTCAGTTCAGGAGAGAGGAATTCAAATAACAATAAGAAAAAACGTTTGCTAAAAAACATTTCAGAACTGAAGATTGTCTTCCCTCTGCATATATCTATGTCCAAAATTCACCTTTTTATGAAGACACCAGTCATATTGAATTAGCATACAGCCTAATAGCCTCATTTTAACTTAATTGCCTCTTTAAAGACCCTATCTTCAGCTGGGCGCAGTGGCACACGCCTGTAATCCCAGCACTTGGGAGGCTGAGGCAGGAGGATCGCAAGTTCAAAGCCAGCCTCAGCAACTAAGCGAGGCCCTAAGCAACTCAGTGAGCCCCTGTCTCTAAATAAAATACAAAATAGGGCTGGGGATGTGGCTCAGTGGTGGAGTGCCCCTGGGTTCAATCCCCAGTACCAAAAAAGAAAAAAAACCCTATCTTCTGAAGTAGTGAGGGTGAGAACTTCAACATATTAATTTGTGGGGGAGGATACAGTCTTGTTTCATTGCCTCAGGCTCTAGGTCTCTGGAGATAAGCAAAACCTGAAATCCAGGAAGGATGATTTTCTCTGTGACCCAACCATCCCCTCCCTCCACCCTTTATAGTCATCACCTCTCCGTAACATGAAGTCTTGAGTCCCACATACAAGAAAACATCACAGGATTGAGAACTGCATCTCCCAAGGTCTCAACCCTGGCTTTTTCACCTAATTAACTAGGTTCCTCTGAACTTCAATTTAGGAAAACACAACTTATGTGATACATGGATGTATCAGAATTAGACGATGAAGAACGGAACTCCCTCTGGGAGCCACAGGATTTTCTCACTGTTTCAGCCCACCTGACCCTGGCAGAGCTAATGACTGCACGAACCAGGAGATGGAAGAAGTGAATGCATTCTTAGGCATTCAGTTCAAGGGTTGTGCTCCCATCATAGGAAACCACATGCACCTTCACCTCATTTTTTAGTGGCTCCAACTTCTGCAGTACCTTCTTTGTAATCAGCCACCCATTTTGGCCTAACAGAAGAGGTGACTAGGAGGACATTAGGTGCCAATGGTAGGGCCAAATCCAGTGAGCTGAGCAAAGGCGGGGAAAGCCCAGGACCACTCAGCACATGATTCAGAACTTACCTAAGACCTCATCTGCTATGGACTTCTCCAAGTGAGTGAAAACCATGAGGTAGAGATGCAACCCCATTTGGCAAACTGTATCAAGGATAAGATCTGGTATACTGTCATCAAGCATGACTGCATGAAGGCACCAAGATCACCTTCCCCAAACTCAGTCATGTTACCACCACCAATATCCATGTGCATATTGTCTTTACACTCAAAACCATGCGCACTTGTGCCAGGAGGCCATCCTGCTTAAGGATGGAATAGGCCAGGGAGGAGGTTGTGTGTAATGATGTAATGATTCCATTCCTTCCCACCTGCTGTTGCCTTCTTCCTCCTTTCCTACCTCCTGACTTTAACTCACTCTATCTCATTTTCCCCAGGGCCCACATCGCTGCACCACAAACACCATCACTATTGATGGGTGGGTGGTCCTTTTTTCTGCCATGAGTCCCCCAGCCAGGTACCAGGGAAGACTCCATGAGGAGGGTTCCCCTTCTTAGAGTGGAGATACCCACTTAGAGTGGATAATTCATGGTCAAGATAAAGTTGTTCACAGACAAATTAACACCTCAGATACAAAAGGCCCTCTTTCTAGGCCTTGCTCCAGCCCCATCAGGGTCCCCCAGAGTAATGCCTCCAACCCCAAGCATACCTACTCACCCAGAACTATCCAGCTGTGTATCCACCAGACACTGGCTGAATTTTCTAAATACAGAAAAGCCACTATTTTTAGGAAAATGTTCCTGTCTTTAAGCTCATTTGGCTCTGGGCTGAGTTGCCAAGGGTGAGGGGGTCAAGGAACAAACTCAGGATGGTGGAGGGGATCTTTTATGTCCCTAGTTTGAACCCCATTCCCATGAAGTACAGAAAGAATGTCCTTGGGGCTACTTGAAAAGATATAAGGGAATATCTTGTCCAAGACTAAAAACAGAAGATCTGCCTTAGCTCAACTAAGGTGTCCTTCTTCCCCTCTTGTCCTCTCTTAACAAACCTTTGGGAAAAGCAAGAGGAGATAAAGGAGATTTCTTTACCTCTCAGTTCAACAGAGTCTATAGCATCCATCAGGAGAGAGCCAAGGTCACTACCCACATTCGCACACATCTGCACTATTCACCAAGGACTGTTTGCATGCTCACTGGGGTGAGATAGAAGGAAAGGAAGGCCATGAATGAGCACTTTCTTTGGGGAAGGGCAAACAAGGCCAGAACAGCATCCCTGAGAGGTCCTAGCTATTCACCCATGAAGTAGGAAGACCTCCAGACTCCTCTAAAGGAAGTGCAGGGAAGAAACAGGACATGGGTCAGGCAGAATGTTATCCACTATCATTAACAACAAGCTCAAAGGTGGGCAACAGCCCTATGCCCCCTAAGCAAGAAAATATGGTCTTGGAGGCCAGTGACAGCCCATTCCTGGCTAACAGCCCCAGGGCTAGCGACTATTCCTTCACCGCTTAATCTAGGGTCCAGCTGCCCCAACTCACAGCTTGCACTTTTTGTGCTATTGGAAGGCACTTGTCTCTTACATTTCCTGCAGGATGAGTGGGGACTTTCTGGCCTGTTCAGCCTGTGTGACACAACCCTCCCATCACCCACACAGCTGTGTTCAGCTTTAGACTGTGAGACAGCGCCGTAGAGAACTGAATGAACCATGCTCTCGTATTGGGTTTTTATTTCTCATTCTGACATCCCCCTGGATGTTTTTATAGTATTTCTATCATTTTTCCCCAATGTAAGTTTTTAAAACAACTTAGGTATTTCAAAAACAGGTTATGGTTGTGGGTATACAAAGCCCCTTTCAACCTAGTTTAGCACATTTCCTATTGCTAATGACACAATACCACAGATTGGGTAAATTATAAAGAGAAGAGGTTTATTTGGCTTATTTTGTTTCTAGTCCAAGGTCAAAGGGCCACATCTGGTGAAGCCATTCTTGCTAGCAGAGTCCTATGTCAAGATAGGGCATCATGAGAGGGGCAGGAAGCACACAGGAGACCTAGACAAATTGGTTTTCATAGCAAAACCACTCTTGAGACAATCATATGAGCAGGTTAAACACCTTTTGAAGGATCCACCTCACACTGTCTCTTATGGGAATTAAACTTCAATAGGATTGTTGGAGAGGACAACCCAAATTCAAGCTATAGCATGACCTCCTCACTCCATGTACCCAGGCACTCTAAAAGTTTAAGGAAACACCCAATGTGATCTGAGGCCAACTCTTCTTTTGAGAGCCCCAGTTTGTGGTCTACCCTGAACCTGGATCCCACCATGGCATGCTCAGAGGGTACCTCTCTCCTATGCTCTCTTTTGAGAAGAAACAATTGCATTCAGAAAGGATAAATCTCCTCAACTATGAAAGACATACCATTCTCTTTAGAGGATGTGCTATGGTGTCTGAGACAGGATGCAGGTATTTCATGAAAAGGATGGAGGGTGTCCTCTTGGTTGACGTGATACATATCCTCAAGGAGAGAACCTAAGGCAGTTGTGATGCCCTGCTTTCATGACATCCTGGTTGCATCCTGCAGGATTCTTCAGGGGTCCCAGCCTTCTGGGGGCAGGGAAAGAAGGTTTATTAGCCACAGTTGCTGATTCTGAGATCTCACAATTTTCCTGGCACATCTGTCTCTGCCTCTTATCTACCTCTTGCAAACTAGAAAATTCAATCCTCACAAATTACATGAATTGGCCTTGGAACCTGATAATTTGCTTTGTTTAGAGGTGGGCTGGCTACAAGAATTTTTATGTGGGAGACCCAGAAGTCACGAGTGATGCCTGGAGTCAGGAAGAAGATCACAGGAAGGGAGGGAGGCAGTAGCCATGCTCACACCAGGAGACTTAGGGAGATAAGTGGCCTTTTACAGTTTGACAGCCTTAAGTTTCTTGCCTGAATACATTTGGGAAAAGTGCACTTAGTTAGTACCTGCCCCAGTTAGGGCAGTAGTGGTGATACAGGTGAACAAAAGATTGACATTCACCCTGGAGGCTACAAATGTCCAGGAGAGCTAAACCCATCATCAGGGCCTCCTCAGGCCCTTCTAAGTGAGGTGCATCTGCACCTCCCTCTCCCTCAACCTCCCCACTCCACACTGCCTTCCAGCTCCCCATTAGCTTCTGCTAAACTTTACATCGTCAAGGCTAATATTATTTTTTCTTTTTATTTCTTTATTCAACATTTGTATCCTGCCATCTCTATGCCTAGTGGTGTTTTATGCACTTTAGAAATATTAACTCATATGTAGAATTTTAAAAAACTGATCTCATAGAAACAGAGAGTAGATTGGTGGTTGTCAGGTGATGGGGTGGTTATGAGGGATGGGATTGGGAAGAACTTGATCCAAGGATACAAACTTTCCATTGGACAAGAGGAATAAATTTCAGAGAAATGTTGGACAACACAGTGACACAATTAATAACAAGGTACAATATTGTGTTCTTGAAAAAGGAAAGAGAACAGATGCAAAGTGTTCTCATCACAAAACCATAGCTCCATTAAGGAATGCATATGTAAGTATGCATAGATTTAGTCATTCTACAATTTGTGTGCTTCAAAGCATCATGTTGTACACAATGAATACATATTGTTCATTTACAGAAAACTTGAGCAGTGAAAAAAGAATTATTAATTCAATTAATTTTCCCACAGACTCCCTTGTCAATGTTGCTATTCCTGTACTTTTTTCTTAAATGAGGAAACCTAAGGACACCAAGTGAGGATGTTGCTGGAGGTCACACATCTATCCCATGCTTTCCAGCACCCTGTTAAAAGTCTTCTCTCCTCTGCTTTCAACCCAATTCTGGGAGCCCCACTCATTCCCTCTCCTATACTAACTTCAGAGACTCTTCTCACTCAGATCCCCATCAATCTCTTTGCTTCATTGAAGGCCCTGGGTACAAGCTAGGACCCGACCATAAGTCTTGCTGATGCTTGCTGGACTCACAGTCCATAAGGACACAGGCAAATCACCAGGTACTCAGCTCCACAGGCAGCCCACAGATACTTTGGTCAGAATTAATTTCCTTGGTTAGACTGCCCCCCGTCACAGACATCTAACTTCCATCCATGGAGAACAAGTCATTTTACCGTACACATCTCTCATACATGGACGTGGACCGTGTTCTGTACACAGTCCCAAATACTATACAAGGAGACCTCAGGAAGGAACATGAGAGGCAGAGAGGCTTGTCCAAGCATGGGGAAGGGTCAAAGAGGTTTCCCCAGGAGGAAACCTCAGGAGGTGTCAAGTTAGCCATTCCTTTGTATAACCTTAGCAGAATATTCTATGCTTAGATCACATATGGGCTTGAACAGAGGAAAATTAATAATGGGCATCTATGTGACCATGGCCACATCAATATTATTCATGACAGAATGCACAGTCACTCCCTTGGCCCTTGTATGGAACATTTTCTATAGTTAGACCTGAAGTGGAAGCAGAGTTGTACCTGTTTCCAAAACCAGCAAGTTATTCCCAATCCTCTAGGATGGACTAGAAAGTAGTTTCAAAAGTAAATACACCAAAACCTTTTTTTTAAAAAAAAGGAGTGTTAGGTACTTCTCATCTCTCATCCCAAAGTGCACACCATGGCCCCTGGGCTCCATGCCTCACGTTCTCCAGGGCAGACACCTGGCGAGGATGACTCAGAGAAACGCAAAAAGAGATTTTCCCAGCCCATGGCCTGCAACCTTAGCACTCCAAAGGGGGATGTCCCCTGCAGTGAGGGGGGATTCTCTCTCCTGTTGACAGAAGCATGTGTTGAAGCAATCCCTAAGACTGGAGAGAGGAAGGAAATGACTAAGGCCCTCTGGAGTGGCCACTTACTTCTTCAGCCACTGTGGATCCCAAATGGCATTTTGTGGTCCCTTTGGGGCATAGATACTGCTAGCCCTGTTACCTTCCTTCCTCTACTTGCTCTGTCTTTTAAACCATTCAAGGCTGGCTCTCCTGCTTGCGGATCACTTGCAAATCTGGGCATTGCCCCCTCTCAGCTTTCTCTCTCTCTCTCTCTCTCTCTCTCTCTCTCTCTCTCTCTCTCTCTCTCTCTCTCTCCTTTCTCTCTCTCTCTTTCTCTCTCACTTTCATATCCCCACATGAGCAAGAAAACCATATATCATGAAAAGAAGAATAATTTAAGCACCTACAAAAATAACTTGGCCCTGGAGTGCCTGGTTTGTTTTCTAACACACAAGAATCTAAATATGCAAACTTCTATTTCACATTGTTTGATTTTTAATCCAGAAAAATCTAAAGATGTAAAAGACCCACATAATTTCCTGTATAATTGCCTCCTCCATCATATAGATGAAGAGATTTAATTGAGACTAGTGAGAAGAGAGGACCCACGTACAACACACAGTCATTATGGGCAGAACTGTGCACTCCACACCACCAACAAAAACAGAACTCCTAGGTTGAAGCCCAGAATCTCAGAATGTAACTGGATTTGGAGATGACTAAGATAAAATGAGGTCCTATGGGTGGGCCCAATCCAACATGACAGATGCCCTTGTTAGAAGAGATCAGGACACAGACACACACAGAGGAAAAACCATGTGCCAACACAAGAAGACACCATCTACAATCCCAGGAGAGCGTCCTTGGGAAAAACCAACCCTGCCAACACCTTAATCTTGGGCACCCCCAAGACTCTAGAATTAGAAAAAAAATAAATTGGTGATGTTAAGGCCACCCAGTGTGTGGCACTTTGTTGCTGTGGTCCTAGCAGACTCACAAACTCTAAATTACACAGTGGGAGGTGGGTGAGTGGAAATGCTCCTGGCCCTCCAGGTCTCCTGCCCAAGACTCCCACCCACTCATTTTTCACCTGAATGGATTTCTATTCAATTCAAGTGTGGAAAAAAAAATTATGAAGTGTGTGTGTGTGTGTGTGTGTGTGTGTGTGTTTCATGTGGGGCACTGCCATCCTGACAGAGGCTGAAGGTCACTAGAAGCCTCACAGCTCTGGGATACCCAAGATAGAGTGGGTCAGGAGTCAGGGGAGAAGTAGGCAGGGCCAGGCTTGGTGCCTCTGGTTTCCCAGGGAAGGAAGCGGGATTTTATCCTGCAAAAAGCAGGTGTCCTGAGGATTTTAGATGTGGAGGGACATGGTCAGATTTAGTGTTGGGAAGTTCATTCTGGCAGCAGAGACCTGGATTTTTGGGTGGAGACTCAAAGTGCACACCTTGGGGGAGATGGCTCCAGTGAACGATAATGGCATGCTGCAGGTCTGCAATGACCACATGCCATGCTGCCCTTTCTAATTCGGGGCTGCTCCCCAGAGTAGCTGAGTAAAGAGTCCTGAGGAGGGCATGCACATGGACTCTGCAACCACACCTCCAGGGGAACTTGCCCAGCCCCTCAGAGTGGGGTAAGCCCAGCCCTGGGAAGGATTCTCTAATTCTCAGAATGAAAGAGCAAAGTAGTGTGCAAAGTTGGAAGAGCACTAGAGACCTCAAGCATCTGAAAGCATTTTATAGCAACTCAGATGGGGCAATAGCTTCCCTGTTGATAAGAATCTACTGTCAAATAAAATCCACATTATTACATTCTTTGACCCAGCTAACTGTTAGCTCCCTATAGATATTGAGATATAGAAATAATCTGGTGGTAATATTATTTCATTTGGAGCATATTTCATGTTCTTTAGCTAAGAGGTGACTATGGGACAGATCTAGAAGGAGGTTTTAAAAGGCTTGAGGAGCTTGGATGAGGACAGGAGAGGCAGTACATAGGCGATCATTCACAGCAAGATTACAAAAACAGAAGAACTGCATGTCAAGGAGGATTTTTATTATTTCTCAATAATGTGATAATGTTCCTATAAACGTAATTTATAGACAGACTCAAGGCAAAGCTGGGAAGCTGAGCCTGTGGATTTTAGAGAAGAACCCACAAGCCTCCAGGGGGAATTGTGTTGAGTTTGTGTTTCACTATTGAAGTTGCTGCTCTTTGCTCTCAGATTTCAAAATTACAGTCACTCATTTCAGGATAATGCAGTGGGCAGCAACACGGTTATGAGCTCAGCGAGTCAGGAGGGATCTAGGGAATTCCTTCCCCCAGAGTTCAAAACCGTGCAGGGCAGGTGACTTGCGGCAAGGCTGGTGTTCACTGAAGTGATATTTTTAAGCGTAGCTGGGGTCTGATCAAAACAGAGGCAGGAAGCCATGCAGGTTGGCATTGGCTTTTACTCAAGGATCTCCATGGCACCTTGGGGTGGTTTTGTAAATGAGATGAAGTGAAAAGGTCAAGCTTCACCCTGTTTTAAGGCAGCACTGTGATTCCAAATTGGTGCTAAATCAATAACTGAAGTTTGTAGCTGATGTCAAGCATTTAAATCATCCGGGGATGGGGAAAGAAAAGGTTTCCATGTCCGAAACATATACCTTTGACCTGTAGATGTTGATAGAATTTAAAATGTTGAAGAAAGTATTCCAGGCATAAGAGCTACAGAGGAAAAGGTCCTGAGGCAGAGAGCTTGTCTGGCTTCAGGAAGAGAGAAGGCTGAAGCCCATTAAATAAGAGCATTGAGATAGCAGACAATAAGCTGAAGAAGGGCTGGGGATACAGCTCAGTTGGTAGAGTGCTTGCCTGTCAAGAACAAGCCCCTGGGTTCAATCCCCAGCACCACAAAAAAAGGAAAAAAAAAAAAAAAAAGAATAGAAGGAGCTAAAGAAGTGACTGGATCTCATCATTTTTTCTTGTAAGCCACACTGAGAAATAAAAGAAAGTTCTCTACCATGGTGTGGGCAAGTTACAGGGATCTGTACAGATGGACTGTCTCTTCAGAGGCCACAAAGATGCTAAGAAAGCTGTGCCCAGGCATAGGAACAGAGCCATTAGAAGAAATGGGAGGAATCTAATTCAGAGAGTCCTTTCCGTACATTTCCCCACCTTTCTTTATTTTCTCCCTTTCTCTTCCTCCTGCCCTCTTTCTCCATCTCTTCTTTTCTTCCTTTTCTCCCCTTTTATTTTACTTTTCAATAAAATTTATTTTTAGTGCACTTTTAAGTTTCAGCAAAACCGAGGGGAAGGTTCACACATACACCCCAACCTCAGTGCACACAGACGCCTCCATCATCAGCAACTCCCACCAGAGGGGCACATGGTCACAACTCATGAGCCTGCATTGGAACATCAGCATCACCCAGAGTCCTCAGTGCACACGAGGGTTCACTCTTGATGCTGCACATGCTAGGATGTGGAAACATGCGTCATGGTATGCATCCCCCGTTACGGTATCACCCTGTGTAATTTCACTGCCCTCAGAAATCCTCAGTGCTTCTGCCCATTCATCCCTCCACTTGATCCCTGATAACCATGATCCTTTTACTGTCTTTATAGTTTTGCCTTTTCCAAAATGCCACATAGCTCAAATCACACAAACTGGCTTCTTTCGCTTAGTAATATGCCTTGAAACTTTTTCATGTTTTTTCCTGGTTCAATAGCTCTTTTCTTTTTTATTACTAAATAATATTCTTCTGTCTGGGCATTTCACAGTTTATTTATCTTTTCATCTATTCAAGACATCTTAGTTGTTCCAAATTTAGGCCATTATAGACAAAGCTGCTATAAACATCCAAGTGCTGGTTTTTATGTGGCCTTAAGTTCATAAGTTTGCAACTCCCAGGAAAATGCCAAGAAACACAGATACAGGATCATGTGACAAGAGTGTGCTTAGTTTTGTGAGACGCCACCAAGCCATTTTTCAAAGTGTGGGGACCATTTTGCATTCCCACCAGCAATAAATAAGAGTCCCTGTTGCTTCACCTCCTCAACCAGCCCTTGATGTTGTCAGTGTTCTGGATTTTGGCCATTCGAATAGGCACTCTTTTTAGTAATAAATGACAGTAGAATCCATTTTTATATAATTATGCAAGCATGGAATATGTCTTATTCTAATTAGGACCCCATTCCTGTGAATGTACACAATGGTGAGATTCACTATGGTGTATTCATATATGCACATAGGAAAGTTATGTCAAATTCATTCCCCTGTCTTTCCTTTTCCTATTCCCCCTCCCTTTCCTTTATTCTCCTTTGTCTAATCTACTGAACTTCTTTTCTCCCTGCCCCCTATTTTGGGGTAACATCCACATAACAGAAAAAATATTTGACCTTTTTTTGGGAGGGGGTTGGCTTATTTCACTTAGCATGATATTCTCCAAATCCATTTATTTACTGACAAATGTCATAAAGTTATTCTTCTTTATGACTGCATAATATTCCATTGTGTATATATACCACATTTTCTTTATCCATTCATCTGTTGATGGGCACCTAGGTTGGCTCTATAGCTTAGCTATTGTGAATTGTGCTGCTATAAACATTGATGTAGTTGCATCACTGTAGTATGACAGAACCTGTTTTTAAATTTAAAAAAATTATTGTTCATGTTGTTATATAGAAATAAAACAGATTTTTACAATTGGTATATTATCTTGTTTTATACAAGTCTTCTTAACCACACTTGTTAGTTCTAGTAGCTTTGTGTAGATTCCATTAGATTTTCTACTTAGTCAATCAAATTGTGTGTAAATTCACTAAACTAAACCAAACAGAACCATTTTGCTTCTTTCTTTCCAACATGGACGCACAGGTTAGAAACTTCCATACAGTTCTCAGTGGCACTTCTGAGACAGGGCTTCCTGTTCTTATTTCAGAAGGAGCTCATTCAATTTTTCACTAATTAGTATGATAATAGTATGAGGTTTGTAGATGTTCTTTACAAAATTGAGAAATTCCCTTCTACTCCAGTTTTTTGAAAGTTTACCAGGAAGGAGTGTAAGATTTTGCAACACCACCAAGAATATTGGCATCTATTTAAATGATCATATGGTGTTTCCTTTCTAGCTTATTGGTATGGTGAATTACGCTGATAGATTTCAAACACAAACCAACACTGCTTTCCTGAGATGGACCATATTTTACTTGACCATAATGTATATGTAGTTTGTATATCATTGATTTTGTTTGCTGACATTTTGTTTAGAATCCCTGTATCTTCCTTCACGAAGAATATTGACATGCACTTTTATTTTCTTTTCTGTCATTCCTTTGGGTTGGAATCACCCTGACCTCAAAGACTGACTTAAGAACTACATCCTCTTCCCTTTTCTGAATGAATATTAGTTCTTCCTTGGTGGAATCCACCAGGGAAGCTTTCTGGAACTGAAGTTTTCTTTGTGGAAAGGTTTTTACCACACATTCAATTCCTCTACTAGATTCAGATTATCCATGTTTTCCTGAGGGAGATGTAGCAGTTGGTGCTCTATATGGATTTGAGCATAGGGAAGAATAGGCAAATGAGGGGAGGGAGGAACAAGTGGTCCTTCGATGGGTAAGTCTATTTAGGTATCTCTTTGCGAGAAAGGGGTAAAAAGTCCTAGAATTGACAAGGAAATCCTCTGGCTGAACTGGTAAAGCTGGTGCCCACAATAAAGGTGCTGGGTGCTCGGCTGGGGTTGCAGTAGGAAGTACCCGAGAGGTCCTTGCCCAATGGCTCTCTCCCTCTCCCTTTCCTTAGGGACCCTGTGCCCATGGAAATAGGGACTCAAGTTGCCCTTATTATAGTGGATACTCACTTGGTATCCAGGTGATGGAGAGCAAGAGGTCCATGGGAAAGGAGACTAAATGAGGTTTGGAACCTCTGTGAGAGTGTCAGGCCTTGCCACCCTTTATACAAGCCCTCTTTCTTGGGGGAGTCAATCAGCATCCCTACCCTTGCCATTTCCCTAAAATTCCTTCCAAAATAAAGCCTCTGGTGATGGGTGATACAGGTAGAGAGATTCCCCTAATGCTGCCTTTGCCTCTGGCCTTAAGGTACCTTGCTCTCCTGACACCATGATGCACTAAGGTGGGTAGTATGAGGGGTGTGTGTGTGTGTGTGTGTGTGTGTGTGGTGATAGTGGGGGAATCTCATGCAATCCAAGAAACTGACAAATAGCAAACACCTTCAGCCTATTTCTGGGTGTGGACTTCCTTTTTTCAAGTTCTTATAAAGGAGAAAGGCCCCTGGCCAAGGACCACTTAGGTGAGTCTATGACTTCAAGATGCACAAACTGAAACACATTATGACCTCATGTACATGTATGACTGCTTGACCCATGTGATCCTGCAATATGTGTAATCTGAAAAATGAGAGATTGCACTCATTTATGCATGAGCTATCAAAATGTATAAATGCATTATTCTATTGTCATGTACAACAAATTAGAACAAGTTAAATAAAAAAAGATGGACAAATATCAAAATCGTCTTTGAAGGCACAACTTCAAAATGGGTTACTGAAATGGTTGTAGTCAGATTTGTTCTTAAAGAAATCAAAGCCAACGTTTCCCTTTATAATATGTATAGAGAGGGGAAATTTTAAAAACACTGCCTACTGAGATACTACTTCAGAATAAATATAAATGAAGCTCCATGCACAAGAGGCAATGCTCATTCTGCACCTCCTCCCCCCATCAGTTGGAGTCTCTGCAAGGTGATGTCCATTTCCTGAGCAGATCTACCCAGCCTGGGACACTGGGCTTTGCATTGAGCAAACAACCCTCTGGGCTCTGACATTCTCATTAAAATTCAAAAGCCACTGACCTGGGGCCAGGGTTTGAAATGGGAAACCAGCATAATCCTGGGATAAGGTGGTGGGATCTCCAGCTGGAATCGCAGACTTTTTCCTGTCTTGCAACATACACCCTTAGTTTGGCCAGAATCATTGTCCCCTCCAATTCTTTGAAAAGGCCTCTTCCCATGAAAAGAAAAAGACAATGTTTGTGCTGAGGTTTTTCTCCATTTGTACAACTGCCAGCGGTTGACATTGGATCCTGGATGTCTCGCCAGAGACCTTCATGTGCAATTAGCTTAACACAAGGATCAAACCAACATTGGCAAATATGTAGGTGAAGCCTGCAGAGTGTCTTACATAAATATTTCAAAATGTTCTCTATCCCTCCCCACAATGAAACCACACTGCACATGAGCAGATGGATTCAGTGGGCACCACCAGTGGTTGGACTTTGAGGGGTTCATTCTCCCACCACTTCAGAGCACCCTTTCCTTTCTCTGCATGGGCCTGAGTCTTATTCATCACTGTGTTTCCTGCCATGCCCAGTACGGCGTCTACACAAAGTCGGGGTTGGACAGAGGTTAAGGATATGAATTAGATTTTTTGTTTTATATTTCAAGACAATCAAATCTGAATAACCTCAGAGGAGTTGAATTCACAGTATTCTTGATGGGACCTTAAAGAATCTTAATTATTTTCTCAAGCATTTGCTTGACTAACCCATCTTTCACCAATTTAAACACTTATTTTGGCCTTCTTCCTATGAGATCATTTCTTCTTTTGCAAAATAGAAAATTCCCCCTGTCCCCCGTGAGATGTCAAGAGGAACATGGAGGGGGAGCGGTTGACCTGTGACAGTGCAAGTCCACAAGGGATGAGCTCCTTAGAAACATCCAGAATATTCTGGTCCCTTCCGTTCCCTCACCACTGCCTGAATTTGCCCTTTGCCTCTGCACGGGGCTCCTGTCTCCTTTTTCCATTGTCCTTCTTTTCTCTCCTTCCTTTCTGCCTGACTTCCTTCCTTTCTTCTTTCTTCTCGTCCTCTCTACCTTTCCTCACTGTCTTCTTTCCTCCCTATCGCTTCCTGCCTGCCTCCCTCCCTCGCTGTCTTCCTTTCTCCCCTCTCTTCCTCCCATTCCTTCCTCCCTTTCCCGTTATTTTGACACCCCTCAGGTCTACAATACCTGCCTACATCATGCCACGCTCTGCCCACCACACACACTGCTTCTATTAGAGGACCTTGAAACTTTTTAGGTTGGCATTTGGGCTCCTCCACTGTGTGCCCCCTAACTGCATCGCCTTGTTAGAGGGGGGTGGGCAGTTAAGGATCACTCCATAACACAGCACGTGAGCATATGCTTTACGTAGGTTCGGAGAGGACAGGATGCAGAGGACAGAGAGGTTGAAAGCCACACCACTCTTTGTTCTACGGTTCTCCAGTGGCTCTTTTTCGAACCTTCTGGGTTCCTAAGAGCTTTTATGCCTTTGTTTCTAACTGTGCCAGCCCTTCAGGGCTGGGATTTCTGCTCATGAGATCTTTTGCCCTTCCTAGAGTAAACCTTCCTCACTCATTGCTGCCTGATGGAAATCCTACCTGCATTCAAGGACCAAGTCACCTCCTTCAACAGCTCTCCCTGATCTGTCCCAGCAGAAGGTTGGGCTTCCTCATGGAACTGCATACCCAGCGCTTGCTGTTCCGATTCTAACAAACAGGTGAAACCATGCTGTGGGTGTGGAAGGGGCTCCAGCGCACGAGCAGGAGCGGGTCAGGTGGGAAACTGCAGAGACTCACAGCATGGATCTGATGATGCAGATGGGCAAAGGGGCCATCCTCGTGGCTTCAATAGAGGGCATTCTCCCTCCTACTGACCGTGCGGTTGGAAGAAGATGCTTGGGACTAGCCACAGAATTCACATGGACATGGAATGAGTACAGTATATTTCCCTCTCTCTTTGGCCAAACTTATGTTCTTTTATTTATAAGAACTGGAGGGATTGCTTTCCTGGACTGATGCCCTGGGTGTTGGATCTGACGGCACTGGAGCACAGAAAAGGCCATGTCTTAGTGTGACTCCCAACCAGGTTGCCTGGGCTGAGCTCCATGGATGAGCTGGTGATCTTGGGCTGGGTCCTTATCTTTTCCGTGCCTCAATCTTTCCATCTCCAAAATCTCAATGATGTGCACCATGGGTTTGTTTTGAGGATTGAATGAAGGGGAAATGCACCCAGTAATAACTGCCCCTCAGAGTAACACTATTGATTACCCTTTATTAACTCAGATCCAAAACTGTTGGCGTCTAGCATAGGCACTCTGGCCCCCTTCTATCCTGATCTGAGCACTTTCTCTGTGTCCTTTGAACCTCAACTGTGTGAAAACACTTGCGAAGTCACATTGAGCAACAGGCCTCCTGTAAATAATGTTGCTTTGACTTTTTTCAAAACATACTGTTGTGCCAACCAAGTTCACAAAAACAATTGCTCCTCTGGAAGTCTGTTTTCTTAACTACTAAATAATAGCTCTGCATTGCCCAGAGGAATGCTATTTACATTTGTAAATTTAAGGTTTGTGAAAGAATTTGCCATGATTGAATTTGAAAACTCAGCAAGATTTTAGCTTTGTGCCTAGTTTTTAGAATTTCCTTCATCTTCATTCAAAACTGTCACATACTAATAATGGAACCTGCTCTGTATAGAAAACGACTTTCTAATAGTTAGATCTATTTAAAATTGACCTCTGTACACAGGCAAATCACATGCATCCTCTCCATCTTGGTATCCTCCATTCTTCCATGGGGGAAAGGGAGCTTATATCACGATTTTTAAATTCTAAAAGAGATTTTAAAAGTACATCCTATGCATCCTTTGAAAAGAGACTGAGAAAATGACCGTAGGTACATGCTGGGGGTTTTTTGTTGTTGTTGTTTGTTTTGGGGGGAGGTGGGGAGGTGGTACTTTCTAGGTAGCACACACTTCATACAATTCCTAGGTTTCTTTCCAACAGATTTGATTTTCTCAGGAGCAGGAACTTTGAAGAAACATAAATTGAAACAGAGAGGCAGGTGGAGAATCAGGGGATGTTCCCAAGGGGCCAAGGAGAAGACAGAGACAAAGGGGATCCAATTTTCTAGAAAAGAATACTAAGATAAAAATTGAGAAAGTCTCTTAGACTTTCTAAGACAATTATGGCAATTTCATTCAATCTTAGATGGGTTGGAATAACAAACCAGCTTATATTCAAGTTAGAAACACAATTTGATCAAACAACCTGTGGTTCGGAAAGAAACATCTAACTGCTGGGCCATTTTGGATGCATAGTTGGTAGGTAGTTTTGTGAACCTTGATCCATCTCTCTGAGAATGTAGCAATACCACACTCAGTTTTCCCCATATTCTCAGATCACAAAACACTTCTGTGACCTCAGATACATGGAGGATTTCCCCACAAGGTCCCACAGTGGACACAAGGTGTGTGTCCTCTAATTCAATTCAGTTCTGACACAACCTACTTGAAGATGACATCAGACCCCACAGATTGAGGACTCAGTCCCCAAGACCATCCTCAACACCCTTCAAATGTCAATCTCAAGTCCCAGGTTGTTTTACCTGTGGTTTTGACTGATTCATAAATAGGCATTCTGTCAATTCCCCTTCAATTTCACTAATTTACTAGAGTAAGAACCCAAGAAAAAAAATAGTATCACAAAGATACTGAGGGAGAGGTACATAGGACGAGGTTGTGTGAGAAAGGGCAGAACTTCCCCACCCGCCCCAGGTGCCGTCCTCTAGGTAACTCCACATGCTCAGCAATCTGAAAGCTCTCTGGTCACTGACCTTTTGGGGTTTCATGAAGACTTCATTATAGAAAAGCAAGACTGATTAATCATTGACCACTGGTGATCAATTGACCCTTCAGCCACTGTCCTCTTCCCGAGTCTGGGGACAGGGCTGGAAGTCCCAGCTCTCTAATCCTAGTGGTCTTTCTAGTGACTAGCCCCATCCTAGAGCGACCTCGGAGCTGACAGCCATCAGTCCATCATTAGCATACAGAAGTCACTTATGTTTGAGGATTTCTGGAGTTGTATGCCAGGAAACTGAGATGAACATCAAATATACAGATGGCATACTATCACAATCTCTAAAGAGTTCTGCTGCTTTTCCAGAAACTTTTCCTAACATCTATAAATCTAATTACATGTTAGCTTACTCTCCCTGCTGTGTAGAAACTTTAAGTAGTGAAAAGCTACAACTAAGGATATCACTCAGTAGATTTTCTGGGACAATCTCTCAAACAAATAATCCAATATATATAATTTAATTTTTTAAAATTATTTTCGTAGTTGTAAATGGACAGCATGCCTTTATTTTATTTGTTTATTTTTATGTGATGCTAAAGATCAAACACAGTGCCTCATACATGCTAGGCAAGCACTCTGCCACTGACCTACAGCCCCAGCCCATATAATTTAGTTTTAATAAGAAAGTTATGTAAGGACATACTCAACCTGAGTCCTAGTGGATGTCAACCAACCACCTGAGTAAGACTATAGGATTACTTACTTTTGTTCATTTGCTTTTCTGTATTTTCTAATTTTCTTAATGAACTTGATTTCCTTTTGTATTAGTTAAAAAAAAAGATAGTATAAGGGGGAAGGATCTGGATCATTAAGAAATATTTAAAGAACATTTTCTTTAAAAACTATTTTCAATTCATTTTAAGCCAATGTTTATGACTTCAGGGAAAACTTTTCAAAATTCAGGTCAGAATTGAAGTGGAGAGACTGGTGAGAAAGAAGAGATGGACTTAGAGTGAAAAAAGACAAACCTGCCTGCCCCCCCACCTTATCTTTCTTTCTTGTTTGTTTGTTTGTTTGTTTTTTTGTTGTTTGTTTGTTTGTTTTGCATTGCTGGGCAAATGCACTACCCCTGGGCCACATCCTCAGTCCTAAACCTAGGCCTCTGATACCACTTCCTCCTCTGTCTGTCATTTGATAAAAACCAGCATTGTTGTTGAATATGCATTGATTGAGTTTTGCATCATGGAGATTTGCGAACATGTCTTTGTGACCCTGCACAGACATCACAGAGAAGAAACTTCACAGATCTCGTTGTGTTTGTTGTTGTCATCAGAGTCCCACCAGCAACATCGCACTGCACTTTCACAGGGAAAAGCCCCAACAAGAATTGGAGGCTATGCAAAGCTAAGAAAATGAAGAGAGACATGAAGGGATCTGTTGCTATGTGTCTATTTGGCTCAGAGCCCTCATGGCAAAACAATTAAGAGTGACATTGTCTGAACAAAGACACGGCACTCTCCATTGGCTTCCTGCTGCGTTGTATTCCTCCCACTCAGCTAAAACGTTGTGATTAGTCACGGGTTTTCGATTTTCGTTTGGATTACTGCAGTTTTTCTTAGAGTGAATCTTGAACTCTACGAACAAATGAAGATGCCTTCTCCTCAATGCATGCAAGGGGTCGCCTCATCTCTACATGATTCAGCAACTCCTCAATGGGGCAATGCTATTCTTCTTTAATTGGTTCTTTTCAGTCAGACACGACAGTAGAATCCATTTTGACATAATTATAAAAGCATGTTGTTCTTATTGAATTACCAAAGTGTAAACCAATAGCTGAATGAGACCTGTTTTTGAACTCATAAGGATTTGGCAATATTGGTATTTTCCTCTTTCTCAACTTTCTTGGAGTTTTGGCTAAAACACTGGTGCCCTTCATCTGGTCCTCATTACAACAATGTTGTCTCTCAGTTTGGGAGGGGTTTCAGTGCATTACTCAGAACTAAGAGATTCTTTTTTTGACACCATCAGTGTCAGAGCTATTCCAGAAACACAGTCTTGACAGACGGGCAGAACCCACTTTGTTGGGTCAGGGAGTGGACAGAGCCTGTGGAGCTTGACAAGACGCTGATGCAAATGCCATGGACCTCTGGAGAGAGAACCCAGGGCACCACGGCCACCAGTTGCTTGCCACAGCATGAGTCATCAGAGATAAATGGCTCTGAGAGAAACACTGGAAGCACAGAGAGTAGTGTGAATTTGAAAAGGAGGAGCCTGCTTTTCTCCTCTCACTGAATCATGGTTGTGACCCAACAAAGCAGCATCAACCCCACTCAATGGGTTTGCAGCAGCAGTTCTGAACCTGGCCTTAATGGGCTGGGTGGTGATTACTGAGCCTCAGAAGGTCTCAGTGCTCTGCCACTAAATGTCTGTGCAGCACACTGGGTCACAGAGCAGCTGGAGTCAAGACACTGAGCACTGTCTACATACAGCACATAACCGCACTGAGGGAAATGGACAGACTCGTCTGCTTGGACTGCCATGCAAAACACCACAGACGACAGTGAAGACAACCATTGTCACAGTTCTGGAGATGAGAGAGACCCACACACTTACACTTAACTTCCATCTGATGCCTTGCGCCACCGTGGGACTCTGCACGGTCCCTTCCACCAAGAATCCCTCTAATGAAGCTGCTTGATTTTGCACTTCCTAGCCTTCAGAATCATGAGCCTTTATTCTTTATAAATTACCCACCCTCGAGTGTTAAGTTATAGCAGTAGAAAACAGATGATGACAGCCACAGAGCCAATGTGATCCATGAGGCAACCCATGAAAATGTTTTCACCTTCGCTGACTTTGTGATTGCTATCTCTCTAATTTTGTCTGCATATCTCCACACAGAGTATGGAACTTCCAGAAGGACAGTAAATAATAACAGACACTCTTCCTTGCATTTGATTTTAAAAGCAATGCCTGAAGAATTTCACATCATACTGTTGAATTTTGCTACCTATTTCTTTTCATTCATGTTTCTGATTTTCCTACAGTTTTCATAAGAATATATGTTGAGGGATCTTCAGTGCTGGCCCAAGCCCCACACAGATCTCCAGTGTGATCGCCACCACACCACTACCCCCATGCCGCTGCTCTGCGGCTCCCCATCTACCAATGCTTTGGGATGCCTCTGCCACCATCTTGGATTATCTGACACCTATGCCAAAGCCACCATCTTTGGTTGGGGCAGCTTCCATCCTGGGACACCTGCTGGAGACTAGAAGCTCAATATCAAGATACCTATAGGTTAGCTGCTCCTGCAGTCACCAACTTGGGACATGGCTGCTTACATCAAGGGATATCAGTCAGGTCCTGAAAGATCAACATCAAGGGCCCTGCAGGCTTGGTTATATCTGAGGTATCCATGCCAGGCTTGTAATAGCCACCATTTTGCTGCAGAGGAAGGAGAGAAACTTGCAAGGAGTTGGTAGGTGGGGAAAAGGTGTGAGGGCATCTTGATCCCAGCTTGTCCAGCCAAACACCTTGGCACCCACCAGGATCCCAGAGACAACTCGGGAGCACTTGTTGGGACCCAACATCAGCCTGGTCCATGAAGCACCTGGTCCCACCATCTTGGCAACCATCAGGGCCCTCCAGTTCCTCAATCCCCAGTCTCCCAACCATCCCCTGACCACCAACTGGCCCAGTGCCCGCAGCTGCGAGGTTGGCATACAGCTTTCAGTGCCTGGTTCTGATTTGCCAATATAGAACAACTTTCTGAGATAGGCACACAGGTCTTGGCACTCAACCCTCAGGACCCCAAGGAGAGAGGTTGCTGATTGGAAAGTCAAAAGGGCAGAGACAGGAGAGATACAATTTGGAGACTATATTATAGACCAGTAAGTGTAGGGTCCACAAGTGAGGGAAAGGGCTAAGACCAGGCTCCACATGATTGGACTCCAAAGGAGAGTCCTGGGGTGCAGTCTTCCAGAGGGGCTGACAATTGCTCTATCCTTCCTCCAGGAGTCCTGCCTCCAGGTCTAATCTTCCCACCTTAGTAACTGTCATCATCCTGAGAGTGGAGTTTCCAGCAAACTCCAGACAACCCTGCCTACCAAAAGAGAAGGGAGGCAGAGAGGATATTGAACTCCAACAGAAACAATTGTTCAATTTTCCTTCAAGACTTTTCTTTTCCTTTCCCCATTTCTTTTTCATTTTTCTTTTTTCATTTTCTGCTCTCACATCCCCATCATCTTTGAAATCAATTACCTTCCAAGCATCAAGCAACTGAAGACTGGTAGGTTTGAATAGTATATTACAGTTTCATTGTAGATTTTTAAAAATTTTTTATTATTATTTTTTATTTTTCTCACTCTATTTTCCTCTTATTTATCTGTTTCCCAGAGTCTCTTTCTTCCTTTTCTCATGACAAAGCCGACTTCTTTTGATTCCACTTTCACCCTTCCTATGATCTAGTACCTCTACATTCTCACTTCTTACCTCAATTAACATTATACCCTAAACCCCTCCCATCCTCTTTGTCCACCATTAGAAATTGTAGACCTTATTGCAAACCTATTTTTTTGCTGTAGATAATAATTAGAACTCATCATCTCTGTTATTATAACAATACCATTAACATCTTAATAAGGGCTATTTGGTTTAAGGCTGTATATTGTTTGTATTGGGTGCTGTAAATATTGATCTCCCCCTTAAAGGTGAGGTATTGGAAGCCTGCAGGGACACTATAAACCTATAGGAATAAAACTGTAATACCTTGGATCTGCACTGCTAGAGGGGAAGATAAAGGAAAAAAATGAAAAAACAAGGGAATAAAGCACCCCCAAACAAACCAAAATGCTATATTAATAGAATCCATTGTCAGAACAGTAGAAGAAATGTCAGAAAAGGGGTTCAACGTGTACATAATTAAAATAATCTGCAAAGTAAAGGATGATATAAAAGAGCAAAGGCAGGCAATGAATGATCACTTTAATAAACAGCTAAAAGAGCAAATGCAGGAAGCAAAAGATTATTTCATAAAGAGAGAGATTCTGAAAAAAAAAACAGAAATCCTTGAAATGAAGGAAACAATAAACCAAATTAAAAACTCAATAGAAAGCATTACCAACAGACTAGATCATGTGGAATACAGAACCTCAGACAATGAAGGCAAAATATATAATCTTAAAAATGAAGCTGACCATACAGAGAAGATGGTAAGAAATCATTAACATAACCTCCAAAATTATGGGATAACATGAAAAGGCCAAATTTAAGAATTATTGGGATTGAGGAAGGCACAGAGATATAAACCAAAGGAATGAACAATCCATTCAATGAAATAATATCAGAAAATTTCCCAAACCTGAAGAATGAAATGGAAAATCAAATATAAGAAGCTTACAGGACACTAAATGTAAAAAATTACAAGAAATCCACACCAAGGCACATTATAATGAAAATGCCCAGCATACAAAATAAAGGGAATTTTAAAGGCCATAAGAGAAAAGTATCAGATTACACATAGGGGGAAAAGAATATGGATATCAGCAGATCTCTCAGCCCAGAACCTAAAAGCTAGAAGGACCTGCAACAACATATTTCAAGCTCTAAAAGAACATGGATGCCAATCAAGAATCTTACACCCAGCAAAACTAACCTACAGATTTAATGATAAAATACAGTCCTTCCATGATAAAAACAAAAATGTTAAAAGAATTTACGAATAGAAAACCTGCACTACAGAATATGGTCAGCAAAATATACCATGAGGCAGAAATGAAGAACAACAATGTAAGTCAGCAGAGTAGGAACTACACTAAAGGAAAAGCCAATCAAAGGAGAAAACAAGTCAAGTTAAAACCCACAAATAAGACAAAATGACCAGGAATACAAATCAAATCTCAATTATAGCCCTGAATGTTAATGGCCTAAACTCATTAATCAAGAGACATAGACTGGCAGATTGCAATTAAAAAGAAAGACCCAACAATATGCTGCCTTCAAGATACTTAATGACACAGGAAAAGACATCCACAGACTGAAGGTGAAAGGATGGGAAAAAACATATCACACACATGGATGCAATGACAATACAGGATTTCCATTCTTATATCAGATAAAGTGGACTTCAAGCCAAAGTTAGAAGGGATGAGGAAGGACATTTCATACTGCTTAAGGGAACCATAAATCAACAAGACATAACAATCATAAATATTTATGCCCCAAACAATGGAGCATCTATGTGCATCAAACAAACCCTTTCTCAATTTCAGGAACCAAATAGTCCACAACACAATAATTCTGGGTGACTTTGACACACCTCTCTCACCACTGGGTAAATCTTCTAAATAAAAACTGAACAAGGAAACCATAGAACTCAATAATACAATCAATAATTTAGACTTAACAGACATATATAGAACATTTCATCCATTAACAAGAGAATACACTTTTATCTCAGCAGCCCATGGATCCTTCTTTAAAATAGACCATATGTTATGCCACAAAGCAACTCTTAGCAAATGCAAAAAAAAAAAAAGAAAAGAAAAGAAAAATAGAGATACTACCTTGTATTCCTTCAGATCATAAGGGAATGAAATTAGAAATTAGTGATAAAATAACAAATTCAAACTACTCCAGCACCTGGAGACTAAATAATATGCTATTGAATGATGCATAGATAGCAGAAGACATCAGGGAGTAGATAAAAAAATTCTTAGAGGTAAACAAAAACACTGATACATCATATCAAAATCTCTGGGACACTATAAAAATAGTACTAAGAGGAAAATTCATTGCACTGAGCTCATTCATTAAAAGAATAAAAGATAAACAAATAAATGACCTAGTATTACACCTCAAAGCCCTAGAAAAACAAAAGCTCAATACCAAAAGTAGTAAAAGACAGGAAATAATTAAAAATAGAGCTGAAAAACCTATGAAATTGAAACAAAAAAAAATTGAAAAAAATTCACAAAAGAAAAAGTTGATTCTTTGAAAAAATGAACAAAATTGATAACCCTTAGCCACACTAACAAGGAAAAGGAGAGAGAAAACTCAAATTACTAATATTCATGATGAAAAAGGAAATATCACAACAGACACCATTGAAATATAAAACATAATTAGAAGCTATTTTGAAATCTATATTCCAGCAAAATAGAAAATTTTGAAGACATCAACAAACTTCTAGAGACAGATGATTCACCCAATTGAATCTGGAGGACACATACAATTTAAATAAATCAATTTCATGCACAAATATCAAAGAAGCCACCAAAAGCCTACCAAACAAGAAAAGCCTGGGACCAGATGGATTCTCAGCCAAGTTCTACAAGGCCTTCAAAGGAGAACTTATACCAATATTCCTCAAAGTATTCCATGAAACAGAAAAGGAGGGAACCCTTCCAAACTCATTCTATGAAGCTAGTATCATCTTGATATCAAAAGCAGACAAAGACAAATCAAGGAAAGAAAACTTCAGACCAATATCCCTGATGAAAATAGATATAAAAATTCTTAAAATTCTGGCAAATTGCAAACAAAAACATTAAAAAGATAGTGCACCATGATCAAGTGGGGTTCATCCCAGGGATGCAAGGTTGGTTCAATATCCAGAAATCAAAAAATGTAATTCATCACATCAATAGACTTAAAGGTAAGAATAATATGATTATTTCAATAGATGCAGAAAAATCATTTGATAAAATACAGCACCACTTTATGCTCAAACACTAGAAAAAATGGGGATAGTAGGAACATACTTCAACATTGAAAAGACTATCTATGCTAAGCCCAAAGTGAACATCATTCTAAATGGAGAAAAACTGAAAACATTCCTTCTAAAACCTGGAACAAGACAGGGATGCCCTCTTTCACCACTTTTATTCAACATTGTCCTTGAAACTCTAGCCAGAGTAATTAGACAGACCAAAGAAATTAAAGGGAAAAGAAGAACTCAAACTATCACTATTTGCTGACAGCATGATTCTTTATTTAGAGGATCCACAAAATTCCATCAGAAAACTTCTAGAACTAATAAATGAATTCAGCAAAGTAGCAGGATATAAAATCAACTCTCATAAATCTAATGCATTTGTATTCATAAGTGATGAATCCTCTGAAAGAGAAATTAGAAAAACTACCTCATTCACAATAGCCTCATAAAAAACATACCTGGGAATCAATCTAACAAAAGTGGTGAAATTCATCTTCAATGTATACTACAGAACACTAAAGAAAGAAAATAAAGAAAATTTGAGAAGATGGCAAGATCTCTCATGTTCTTGGATAGTCAAAATTAATATTGTCAAAATGACCATACTACCAAAAGTGCTATACAGATTCAATGCAATTCCAATTAAAATCCCAATGATGTACCTTATAGACATAGAAAAAACAATTATGAAATTCATTTGGAAGAATAAGAGACTGAGAATACCCAAAGCAATCCTTAGCAGGAAGAGTGAAGCAGGAGGTATCACAATACCAGACCTTCAACTATGGTTGAGGTAGAGCAATAGTGACAAAAACAGCATGGTATTGGCATAGACATAGAAAAACAATTATGAAATTCATTTGGAAGAATAAGAGACTGAGAATACCCAAAGCAATCCTTAGCAGGAAGAGTGAGGCAGGAGGTATCACAATACCAGACCTTCAACTATGGTTGAGGTAGAGCAATAGTGACAAAAACAGCATGGTATTGGCACCAAAATAGGCAGGTAGATCAATGGTACAGAATAGAAGACACAGAGACAAACCCATAATTATCTCATACTTGACAAAGGTGCCAAAAACATACAATGGAGAAAAGGTAGCCTCTTCAACAAATGATGCTGGAAAAACTGGAAATCCATATGCAGCAAAATAAAATTAAATTCCTATCTCTCTCTCTGTACAAAACTCAATTCAAAATGGATCAAGGACCTAGGAATTAGACCAGAGATTCTGCATCAAATAGAAGAAAAAGAAGGTCCAGATCTGCATCATAGTGGCTTAGGACCAGACTTCCTTAACAAGACTTGCAAAGTACATGAAATGAAAGCAGAAATCAATAAATCAGATATTTTAAAACTAAAAAGCTCTTTCTCAGCAAAGGAAACAATCAGCAATGTAAAGACAGAGCCTTCAGAGTGGGAGAAAATCTTTACCATATGTACTTCAGATAGAGCACTAATCTCCAGAACTTATAAAGAACTCAAAAAACTTTACACCAAGAATATAAATAACCAAATCAATAAATGGGCTAAGAAACAGACACTTCATAGAAGAAGATTTACAAGCAAACAACAGATATATGGAAAAATGTTCAATATCTCTAGTAATAAGAGAAATACAAATCAAAACTACCCTAAGATTTCATCTCACTCCAGTTAGAATGTCTATTATCAAGAATACAAGCAACAATAGGCATTAGTAAGGATGTGGGGAAACAGGTACACACATATATTGTTGGTGGGATTGCAAATTGATGCAGCCATTCTGGAAAGCAGTATGGAGATTCCTCAGAACCTTGTAATGGACCCACGATTTGACCCAGCTATCCCACTCCTCAGTTTATACCCAAAGGACTTAAAATCAGCATACTACAGTGATGTAGTTCATAGCAGCTCAATTCACAATAGCTAGATTGTGCAACCAACCTAGGTGCCCTCCAATATATGAACGAATAAAGAAACTGTAGTATATATACACTATGGAATATTATTCATCCACAAAGAAGAATAAAATTATGCATTTGCAGGTAAATGGATGGAGTTGGAGAATATCATGCTAAGTGAAATAAGCCAATCCCCCCAAACCAAAGGTAGAATGTTTTCTCTGATAATGAATGCTGATACATAACAAGGGCAGGGGGAGGGGTAAAAGAAAAATGGAGGAACATTAAATTGTATAGAGGGAAATGAGGGGAGGTGAGGGGGCTGGGGAAGTAATGAGACAAGCATCATTACTCTATTTACATGTATGATTACACAATTGGTGTGACTCTACATTGTGTATAACCAGAGAAATGAAAAGTTATATTCCACTTTTGTACAATGAATCAAAATGCACTCTGCTGTCATGTGTAACTAAATACAACAAACACTTACATTGAAATTTATTGAATGACCTATTCAATAAATAAACAATTTATTGAATAGAATTTTTAAATGAACTTGTATAATTTCCCTTTTGGCCCTTTTATAGTAAGCAGACTACTAATGGGTTTACTTTTAATAAGTCAGCAATGCATTCCCAAGGAAAACTTAGACATGGTTGTTATTTTTTGAAATCTGTTGCTGAATGCCATTTGGTAATCTTCAATGTAGAATTTGTGCCTTGCCATTTATAACTGAAGTATAACTGATGTTTTCTTATTTGTTTTAGCTTTTCAGATTTAGATACCACATTTATGCTAACATGAAAAGTGATTTGGGAAAATTCACACATTTCTATAATCTCTGGAACAGTTACTGTAATGTAAACATTGCCAGTGTTTTAAAAAAATTATTAATCTTGCTACCAGAGAGACATTCTTACCATGTCCTTGTCACACTTATCTCTATTACTATAATTCTTTCAAGTTTTATGTTTCTTTAGCTAATCTTAGTCATTTCTCTTTTCCTGGGAAATAGCTCGCTTCACAAATATTTTAAAACACATTACTTTGGATCTATTCTTTTTTGTAAATTGTGAGGTCTCTGTATGGTTAGTATTTTTTCATATCCTTAGTTTCCAGATTTATGCTCCCCTTTCTCCTTTTATACTAGTGAAGTGTGTTCATATAATTGTGATTTTTTTCCTAACGTGCCAGCTCTTACGTTTATGTAAGTCATTATGAGGTCCTACTGTGGGAGAGATGGTGAAGACTTGTCGACATGAAGAGAAAAGAAACATCAGGCCAGTTCCCTCTGGCTGGAGTCTCACCGCGCTCAACCTGTGAAGCTTTGACAACCTGCACAAGTCACCATGACACCATTATTTATGTCTCACATAGTCCTGAATTTCAAAGAAATTTGTCATCCTAAGTGTTGGACACATTAATACAGAGCCATACATTGGTGCTAATACCATGCCTGATCTGAACAACTTTTTTCAATCTAGACGAGTAAGGACAAGCTTTTTACTATCATCTGATAGAAATAAGCAGAGGAAATTAAAAACAATCACATTCATACTGAATTTCAGAGCCACTCTTGGAAGTTGTAAAAGCAGTGAACAAGCAAAAAAAAAAAAAAAAATCACTAAGATCAACCTTTAGGGAATTTGCTTTCAACTCATAATGGAAAGAAAAGGTAAACATTTTGAAGGGGAGAAGAAGAATAATTTCAGTACTGCACAACTACCATTGAGTGCGTCAGCCTGACGGCCATATGGAAAAGATTGGAATATACACACATTGCTTCCATTGAAAAAAGATTCTGACCCGGATGTCCCCGCCATTCAGCTGACTAGAATTCATTGCCTTTGTTATCAATGCCCTTCTGAGCCAAGCACTCGGTTGGCCCCTGAGGACGTCAAGATGCTTAAAATACAAGTTCACAAGATACACTTCTTGCACGGTGCAGCGTTCTTCCTTCCTCAACAAATGTTCCCATTTGCAATACGTGTTTGTTGTATTGTCTTCAGTCCACATCTGCTGTGGTTAGCACTTGCCTTCCCCTTGTCCCCAGAGCACGTCTCATGTCCCATTTCAGTGGTTCTCTACTGTTCTTGACTTGTCCATCAATTCTGTCACGCATCAAGCTAATCTAGATTCCCCTCCATTTTTCTCATATGTAGTAATCCTAACTTGGTTTAGACACTTAACCTTTCAAACGTTAGTTTTCTCATTTCTGTTTGGGAGTTTGGTAGATATTTTACATGATTTTAGTGATACAGTAATTTCTTCAGAATGTTGTACTGTCAGGGACAACTGTATGACTTCCTTTAATTGATTGAGTCCTGCCAGATTAGACTCAGGACAAAGATACATTGTCCAAATAGTGACAGAGTCTTCATATGACATTGCTCCATTACTTGTAAAAATAGGGGGATAGAGAGAATGGGTGACATCTGGCAATGATGATTCTCACCTTGAAAATAATAATTCACAAATTCATATTATAGTTTTTAAACTATATCTAGCAATATAGATTTATGAATTATTATTTTCAAATTGGATTTTCAATGTAACATGTAAAAGGGCAGAAGTGAGGCAGGAGCGAGAGGATGCAACCATGGGGGGTGGGGGGGAAGATCAACCAGCCCCAAAAGGAGCTAAGAACAAGCTGTTGAAGTGCCAGTGGGTGTTGAACCGGGAGAAGTGACTGAGGCATCACATGGTCGGGGCTGTGATAAAGGAAGGGCTGATCACACGTCATCACCTCAAGAAGCAGGCATCCAGTCCACGTGTCAATATTACTCTGTCAGGGAGGAAATGCAGAAAACTCCTGCAGCAGTTTCGGCTCGCTCAGAAAGAGAAGGCAGCAATGGAAGTCCCTTCAAAATCAGCCAGGAGTTGAGTTTTGTGCAGGGTGAGAGATAGGGGTTTTGTTTCAATTTGCTGCATATGGATTTCCAGTTTTCCCAGCACCATTTGTTGAAGAGGCTATTGTTTCTCCATTGTATGTTTTTGGTTCTTTTGTCAAGTATGAGATACCTGTACTTATTTGGGTTTGTCTCTGTGTCCTCTATTCTGTACCATTGATCTACCTGTCTATTTTGGTACCAATACCATGCTGTTTTTGTTACTATTGCTCTGTAGTATAGTTGGAGGTCTGGTATTGTGAAACCTCCTGCTTCGCTCTTCTTGCTAAGGATTGCTTTAGCAATTCTGGGTCTCTTAATCCTCCAAATGAATTTCATGATTGCTTGCTCTACTTCTGTGAGATCTGTCATTGGGATTTTAATTGGAATTGCATTGAATTTGTATAGCATTTTTGGTAGTATGGCCATTTTGACAATATTAATTCTGCCTATCCAAGAACATGGGAGATCTTTCCATCTTATAAGGTTTTCTTTAATTTCTTTCTTTAGTATTTTGTTGTTCTCATTGTAGAGGTCTTTCACCTCTTTTGTTAAATTGACTCCCAGGTTTTTTGGGTTTTTTTGAGGCTATTGTGAATGGGGTAGTTTTCCCAATTTCTCTTTCAGAGGATTCATCACTCATTAGATTTATGAGTGTTGATTTTCTATCCTGCTACATTACTGAATTCATTTATGAGTTCTAGAAATTTTCTGGTGGAATTTTTCAGCTCCTCTAAATATAGAATCATATCATCTCAAGGACCTAGGAATTAGACCAGAGACCCTGCACCTAATAGAAGAAAAAGTAGGTCCAAATCTTCATCATGTTGGCTTAGGACCAGACTTCCTTAACATGACTCCCAAAGCACAAGAAATAAAAACAGGAATCAATAATTGGGATAGATTAAAACTAAAAAGCTTTTTCTCAACAAAGGAAACAATCAGCACTGTGAAGAAAGAGCCTACAGAGTGGGAGAAAATCTTTGCCACACACATGTCAGATAGAGCACTAATCTCCAGAATTTATAAAGAACTCAAAAACTTTACACCAAGTATACAAATAACCCAATCAATAAATAGGCTAAGGACCTGAGCAGACACTTCACTGAAGAGGATCTACAAGCAATCAACAGATACATGAAAAAATGTTCAACATCTCTAGTAATAACAGAAGTGTAAATCAAAACTACCCAAAGATATCATCTCACTCCAATTAGAATGTCTATTATTAAGAATACAAGCAACAATAGGTGTTGGTGAGGATGTGGGGAAAAAGGAAACTCATACATTGCTGGTGGGGTTGCAAATTTGTGCAGCCAGTCTGAAAAGCAGTGGGGAGATTCCTTAGAAAACTCGGAATGGAACCACCATTTGACCCAGCTATCCCACTCCTTGGCCTATACCCAAAGGACTTAAAATCAGATTACTACAGTGATGCAGCCACATCAATGTTCATAGCTGCTCAGTTCACAATAGCTAGATTATGGAATCAACCTAGATGCCCTTCAACAGATGAATGGATAAAGAAACTGTGGTATATATACACAATGGAATAATAAAATCATGATATTTGCAGGTAAATAGATGGAATTGGAGAAGATCATATTAAGTGAAATAAGCCAATCCTAAAAAACCAAAGGCCAAATGATTTCTCTTATAAGTGGTTGATGACATATATAGATGACATACATATAGAGGGGGTGTGGGGAGGTAAGGGAAGAATGGAGAAGGGATGGATTGTATAGAGGAAGATGAGGGGTGGGGAGGGGGCAGGGAAGGAAAGATAATAGAATGAGACAAGCATCATTACCCTATGTATATGTATGAATATGCAAATTGTATGATTCTACTTTGTGTACGACCAGAAAAACAATAGTTGTACTCCATTTGTATACAATGAACTATAATTTTAAAAAATTAAAAAATTAAAATTAAAAAAATTAAAAAAAAAAAAACAGGCAGGACTAGTGAACCACAGCCCAAAGGACAAAAGAAGATAAAGCCCTCCCAGGATGTAGACATGGAGAATCTTGAGGGTGAGAGCTAAAGTTCTTACTTCTTCCATCAGATTTTCAGCTGGAGCCAGCAGGATTTGGTGGTTGTTTCAGAGGATTTTGGAGAAAGCATTACCTGCTTTCACTCACCCCGTTCCTCTTACATGATGGCTTACTGACTTCTCCTGGAGGGATAAGTTGGGAGGGAAGAGGGTAGAAAAGAAAGATTTGAGAGGGTCCAACTTCCATTTATGATAAATTCCTAGAGCTTTGACTGACGTGTGATAAGGTATAGGAATGGGGGATGGGCCATGAAAAGGTCTATGGGTGTGGATGGAGACAGTCTAGAAACACAGACTTGCTTGAGCTAAAACAATGAGAAGCTAGTCTCTGGCTACCTTGCCTCTGTGTCTCTCCAACTTTCCATTTCTCACAATAATAAAGGTTATTGTAGGAATGACACGAGGGTAAGGATCCTAATCCCAGTCCTGCCTTGGCCACTGTGTGTCCAGGATGGGCAAGTCACTTTACTTCGTGTTTGTCTTGCTTCCTTTGCTGGATTATGTTTTTAATAAAATAAATACCAAACATTAAAAAAAATGTAATAATAAAATTGTCAATGTCTTGCCTCTTCTTTGACATGTCCATTATAAATAACACTGTTTGGACTTAAGGCTTTAAATATTTGTGTCTGTAGCCCCAGCATGCAGGACTTGGTGAAGGGCACTCTAAGTTTATAGACACCTATAAATGGAAATAGCTGCTTATTTCAATCTGGGATGCCTTAGAAGCACTCTATCTTTAATCTCACACAGTCTGGGAAAATGAGGTGATTTGAAATCTATCAAATGAAAATGACCACACTTAACCCAGAGTGATTGAAAAGATCAAGTGAGGAAAGTGATTGTGACAGAATGTTCTAAATTGTTGGTAAATTGCTGACAAAACATGTGGACACTTTGCTAGCTCCTTTGCAAGAAAACATCTTAAATAGACCAGGTTTTCTAACTCCAAACTGATACAAATGCCAAGACAACTCTCTCTGCTGTATCAGTGCTGTAAATCTTTGAACTTTGGACCTAAATGAAATTCCATCTCTCACATTTTTTAATGAAGTAAAAATAAATGCAATTACTGAACAGAAGCCAAAGATCACAGGAGGTTAGAAATGGAGCAAGGATATGGTGCATGCTGTTTGTTTGCATTTGGACACTGTTTTCTTGGTGAATATTTCATTAATGGGAGGGCTACCAGAGGGCAGGGATGGCCCTTCCTTCCTCCTCATGGGCATCTGCTGCTGATTAGATCTGAGCTGTAGTAGCTGTGTGGTGACTGGGAAATTTGAGACCCTAATGAGGACTTAGGCAAGTAGAATGTGAGAGAGTGAAACCACAAGATATTAAAATCCCCCTGAGTAAGGATTTTTTCCAAAGATTGGGCATTTGCTCTTAAAAGCATGCTCAGAAATATCCTAAATAAGCACATATCTTTTTATTTCTGTCCCTGCATTATTTCTCTGAAGACCTTAAAATCCATATTTTTAATATATTTTCTCATTTACTCAAGTAAAGGTAGACCTATGAATGGATAGCTTGCTCTTATGCAAATTCCACCATTTAAGGCAAGACTGATAATGCTGTCATTTGTGATTAAATCTGCTGTTGATTCTCTATAATGGAGCTAAAGGTATTTGGTAAATGCAATATTAATATCATTGTATTTTCCCTGCTAAAACCAAGAGAGGGACGATGTCTGAGCAACACAGAGAATAAGTAACTGTCTAGACCTCCTTTCAGTAAATCTATTTCCTCGAGAAATTGGTTAGACCATGAGAGTTTCTGCTGGTCTAAGTCCCCATCAGCTCTCATTAAGTCATGGAATGTATTTGGAGCAGATTGTCTAGGTTTCTCAGAGGTCTCTGCCGATATCTATATTCAGTTGCAATGTTATGTAGTGAGTGCCCAATTCACAGAGAAATTCAAATAGGCCAACACATCAGGTTTGTGGTTCTCAAATATGAATACATATTCTGTGTTTCACTTACACCCAAATAAACTCTCACTGCTTTAAAATATTTCTGCACTCTTTTACACCCATAGCTTCTCAAGGCAGGAAATGGTATTACTCAAAAAGAAAGACAGCATCAATTCAGCAAATATTCTCCCTGAACAGAATTGCTAACATCAAACTGCTGCCATCTTGCAAGTTGCCCTTCCTCGCCTCTAACTTAGACACCCATCGGGGGAGAGGCCAGAGACTTGACAAGCTGTGTTTCCATGAGACCAGGGTGGTCTTCCAGTCTCAAGGGAGGCACAGGCAATGCCTTCTGTTTTTCTCTGCCTCACCTAGACTTAGCTTTGGGAATATGTGTAAGAGAACATCAAGTGCATTTACTGTTTATTAGCTTGTGAGTTGTGGGAAAGATTGCTATGATCTCCCAGAGTATCCTGCCCCATGTACCTAAATAAGCAGTAGAACGAAAAAGATTTTTTTTTCCTGATCGCATAGCTAAATCTTTTGCTTCTTTGCATCCCCAACACAAAATTACAGATAGTTGTTGGCCTAACCGGTACTGGAAGATGTGTGCAATGTCCTTCAGCATATTTGTCTGCTTTGGCCACACTGTAGCAGCCATAGTCACTGAAAGATGGTGAGCCAAGGCCACCGGAATCCCAGATTGCACAGTGGGTCAGACTGCAGTTTGGGGGACATATGTCTCATTCTGGACTGATGGACTTACTCTCCTTTTGTGTTTATCTGCTTGTTCACAGAGGGAGATAACACAGAAATGCACAGGGAACCATCTTCTAATAATGACTCCAAATTGCCCTCTCTCTCTCTTGTATTAAAGGAAAAGCTCTTAGAATGAACAGATCGAGAGATTAAATAATGTATGTGGGCTTCTGGGGAAGAAAGAATGAAAAAGTGAAAATATTGCACAGTAGAGTGCGTGGCTGGATGCCTGAAGTAAATTCGTTTTGAATTTTGTTCCCCCAAGCAATATGCTCAGATCAGAGCGCCTTCTCTGACTTAAAAATGGAATTGCTCTCTTGATGAAATGATGCAGCCATGTCATCATGTAAGAGCCACAAGTGAGTCCTCACGTGTTCAGATGCATGCACAGCACCTCTACCCAGAGGCCCCATGGCCACCAGTTAGCAATGATGAGAGTGACTGGTGGAAGTTGAGCGTTTGGGGACAGAAATAACATCCAGAGGTCACCAACTTAGCTTTCTTTGGCCCAACACAGTGCACAGTGCTGAGAGAATTATGGTTTTGCCATCAGTTACCAATATTTGAAAACTGGGATGCTTCCTAGAAGACCTCAAACTTCTGTGGTCTTTCGGAAGCACTTCTCACTTTGGTTGTGGTGTTGGCAGCACAGGACTGGGCTGTCCTCTTCACAGAGCAGGCCCCTGCTCAGCCCCCACCCATCATCCCACCCGCAGGCTTCTGGGATCTCTGCAATCTGGTGTCTGTTGGTCTGCACAACCCGCCCTGGTGCACAGTCAACGCTTCCGTCAAGTGTGTTAAATGTTTGAGAGAATCTGTGGTATCCAGGAAAGAGATTCAGATGGCATTTGCAAAAATAGGTCCTTGGACCAAAACCACTCACAGACGAGTGCCCCCGAAATTCTAATCTCATGTTTTCCTCTTAGATCAGCTTGTCCTTGGGGCACTGCCCAGCTTGGATTAATATGATCTGCCTATGGTCAACACTTAATGTCTGTAAGTTCTGCATCCATGGATTCAATCAACAGGATGGAAAACGCTGGGAAAAAAATAGCATCTGTAGTGAATATGTACAGACATGCTTTCCCCCTAAAATATAAGTGTAACTATTGTCACAGCATTTACATTGTATTAAGTATTACAAATCATTTAGAGATGATTTAAAATATGTGGGAGGATGTGTGTGGGTTACATGCAAATATTACATCAAAATCCTCAGATTTTGGAATCCTGGTCAGGGTCTAGAGCCCATCCCCTGTAGATACTGAAGAGGCAAATGTGCATATGTGGCCCTGTAGGTTCTGAATTAAACCCAGAAAGACAGCATCTACCTCACCCCACATAGAGCAATGACTAAGTATCCAATCTCATGACTCTTATGAGATCGGGAACGCTGATCTGTGCTCAACTCTTAGCCTCAACTTTTAAGAGAAACATAGAAATCTATGCAGCCCTAATGTATGGAAATGTCATAGCAAGCTGAAGTTGTTTTGGAATTGTTTAAGTTATTCCCCACGTGCTCCCTAGAGAAGTGACTAAACCTCGGAGTCCTATAGGTGTTTGGAAACTATGGTAATCTGAAATGTCACTTTGCACATAATCCCTTTTATTTAGGGAATAAAAGAACTAAGTCTGGTTAAGCTCTTGATGATTATGCCAGCGGCAAAGCCAAGTCAGTTTTTCTCAGAGTAATCTGACATTATTAACTAAGATAAAGGGTTTTAGATTAAATTAGTTTGTAATTATTAAATGTTATGCAATGAAATTCTGGAAAATTTCCCCCTTAGTTTATTTTGCTTTTTTTTTTTAAGTCTTTTGCAGAGTGTGGAGGAAAGAAGACAGGTGGACTGTGTTCCATAATAAATGAGTTTGCCCTGAGGGGACACACCTCCATTATGTCATCAATCACCAAAACTTCAGATGGGCAGAAAGATTTGCAGTGAAGTAATTTGATCCCCATTTCACAGATGAGGAGGACAAGGCCGCAAGAGGTTGACTGATATTTGGAGACCACCCAGCAAGGGTACGGAGGAGCCAAGCCTGGCCCCCGCCCTGAGCTCCACTGGCCATATCCACTAGTTCCCTCCTGAAGAAGTGGTGGCAGGCTGGAAGGCCACACACCACACTGCCAATGGCGGGGGACTCGACTCAGAGTGGGCTGGTGGCAGGAACTCCACAATACTGCCTCCGCAGCATCTCTCCCTACTCAGGGCTCTGGTCAAGGTACTTTTCTGAGTCCCATTTCCTCACCTTTAAAATAGTTAAATTCATAATGGTCTTTGAATTCATTTCCTTTAGGCTCACATATGAAGAATCTCTAATGCATGAGAGATTCAGCAATGCTGTCCACCTCTGACGTTGAAACGTCTCACAGCTAGAAGACTATTTTTTCCTTTTACTCCTGGATTAAGAACTCAGCATCTGCCATAAGCTCATCAGGAAGCCAGGGAAGAGGACAGGGCCGACCCAGTATCTCCATGGTCTTGTAAGAGCAGATGAGATTTCAGCCAAATCCTGTCATGTCTTCCCTGTCACTCCTCTAAGGATGCGAAGAAATCACTATGATTATAAACATCATCTTCCCCACAACCCTCCACCACAAATACTGTTGCTTTCATGTTCTGGGCTTCTGCATATTTATACGAAATATATTTTTCCATTTTAAAAAAGCATATCCCTACATAGCCAATAAACAATTTAAACATTGTGCTGCTACCAGTTTGTGTAACGCTACCTACAAAGAACATCATATTCACCACCAACCATCTTGGTATTGAGATCCAAAGTAAACATGGACTTATTTCCAAGATAACTCATGATAGTGAATTAATCATTGTTAATCAATGATGTTTAACACTGGTTATTAAAAAGAGAAAGAATGAAATAGTGATGAGGCAGTAATATGTAAGATCAGAGTTTGTGTGGCTTGTGCAGGGGACCAGGCTTCCTGTCCCTCTCCCCACATGCACCGCATCCTACACGTTGCATGTCCATCAGCCCCTTCCAGGCCTGGTTCCTTTTCTCCAAACCCCCCTCCCACGGCTGCTGGCTTATCCTGACCCTTGGCATCCACCTCGTCCTGCAAGGTGGGAACTGTTTTCTCCCTCATGTCCCTGCTGCCGTCTTTATTCATTTCCTATTCATCCTCCACAGAGCAGCTAGAGTACTTTGAAAATCTGAATGTTACCCTGTCCTTGCTCTGCTTAAAATCCTTGGTGACTCTCCTTGTCTTAGAAGAAGAGATGATGTCCCACAGTGTGTCCCACCTCCCCCTACAGCTTTCTTTCCTGCCATGGCCACTTCCGTCCCACATACCCATGCCAGCAGCTTGCATTTCCTGTAAGCCTATCATGCTCATCCCCCTTTGATGCCCAGTCCGTGCTCTATTTGCTTCCCACCTTGCTCCCTTATGCTTCTAGAGTGGCCATCTCACTAAGCCTGGACTTCCGTTTGGATGCGCACCCCCTAAAGGTCCATGTGTGAAAGACTTCTTCCCCAGGGCAGCACTATTGAGATGAAGTAGAACCTTTAGGAGGTAGGGCCTAGTGAGAGGTCCTTAGGTCACTGGAAGGCTGCCCTCAAAGGGGACCATAGGACCTCATTCTCCTCCTGCTCCTATTTGTTCCCTCTGCTCCCTGGCTCATGATGTAAGAACTTTGCTCTGCCACATGCTCCCACCATGATGTGCCATCCTTGCCAGAATCCCCAGACAATGGGTCCACCTGACCTTGTCCTGGAACTTCCAGAACCATGAATTATAATAAACATTATACAATTTAAGTTAATCATCATTTTGTTATAGTAACAGAAATTATTAGCTGACTAATACAACTTGTTTCCAACATCCCCTGGAGGCTGCTCTCTTCTTCCTTTGAGGGTCAACCATGCAACTCATTAGCTACTCATCCTGCAACCATCTATCTCCTCATCATACCTGCTAGTTTGTAGTGTCATATGGTATTACTACCATGATGCTATGTATGAATTTGTGTTCATTATCCTCAAGACTTGGGATATGAAGTCAACTGAAGATTTATAATGTTGGGAAAGTTCTCAGGTATAACAACTTTCATAAGGCTCCTCCCACATCCTCGCTTTTGTCTATGTTCAGAACTCCTGTTAGGTGTGCTTTGCATCTTCTTATTCTCTACTCCATATGTCTCACATATTGGTTTGTGTTTTCTATCTCTTGATTGTTTCCTCATTCAATCAACCAGACATTCATTCTTTCTGCAGTTAAGTTCAGCCTGTTGGTACATTGTCTTTTCATTTATCTTGATTACCAGATTTTTATTTCTGAAAAATCAGTTTGCTTAACTTTCAGTTGTTGGTTTTGTTTTGTTTTTCTACATACATTTCATTACTCCTTGAGACTTTCAGTCCTTTCTTCATCTCTTTAATGCATTGAAATATGCTTACTTTTATTGTCTTTCAGATACTCGACTCTCTCAAGGTTGTGTGTACTATTTCTTTGGTGGTCATATCTGCTGATTCTTACTCATAGCTGACAGTTTTCTTGTGCATTCATAATTCTGTTTTAAGTTCATCTTGTGAAGGATTTCTTTATCTGTGGATTCTCCAGGCACCCTGGACTGTGGAAAGTTCTGTAGGGGTGGCTTGGCTTTCACTGCTGCAGAGCACCTTCCCAGCTCTAGTTTCATGCTCATTTCTTGGGAAGTCCCATATCATGCACTGGAACTCCGTGCCACCCCTGTACATGGTACAGGTCTGAAGTTTTGATACCATATAGGATACATTTTTTTTTTCTTTTTTGCCTGTGAGAGACCTAGGCTGACACTGGGCTTCCTTGGGACTTCTATACTATGATTTTCCCTTTATGGAAGGACAACAACCTTTTCAGATCTCAGGCTCTAGATGGGACTTCTCCATTCCAGTCTTCAGCTTTCTGCAGATGTTCCACCCCATCTTCCATCCAGTGAGGCATCTGATTCCCATCTTCAGCTGATAGAACCTGCATCCAGATTTCACTTCCCTGTCAAATGGAACATCTGACCACAAGTTTACTTTTCCAGTTTTAGGTTCTTTTTCATTCCTGGCATATGGGGATTTTTCTTTCTTACAAAGCTCAGCTATGTGTCTGAAAAAAAAAAACCCTCTATTTTGGTTTTTTTATCTAATATCTTTCTGCATGCATGACTGAAAATATCCAACACATTACCTCTGTCCTCCAGTTGCATGAACTAGAATCTTCCCACTGGACTCTGAGGCTTTGAATCAGGAAATGCAACACACCCAGCCTCTTACAAATGCCTTTAATGTAGGAGATACTTAGATTTTTTTCCACTACTAAAAAAATAAAAACCTAAGATAAATTTCACCTTCTTCATCTGGCAACTGTATTTTAGAAAAGCTATGAAATTCCTTTAGGCCTCAGCTTCCTCATTGTCAAACCAAGTGAAAACAATTCTTCCCCTTGTTACCACAAATAGTGGATTATGAAAATTCATGAAATAATGTTACAAAAGAACTTTTAAAAGCCACAAAGCTCTAGTGATATGAAAGATACTAAGCTCTGACCTGAACATATACAGATTTTTTTATTATTCCCTAAAAATACAGTGAACAACTATATGCATAACATTTACATTGTATTGGGTATTACAAGTAATCTAGAGATGGTTTAATGTATATGGGAGGATGTAGGTTATATACAAACACTATACCACTTCCTATAAACAGCTTGAACATCTGCATATTTTTGGTATCTGCAGGGATCCTGGAGCAATCCCCTGAAGATATGAAGGATGACTGTACTCTAAGAAGCAATCAATCATTTGCTTCCTTTTAACCAGGATGTGGAGAACAGGACAGCATGGAGCTCCTCTGGCCTCCTTCTGTTCAAGTTCAACTTCTTTTTTTTTTCTTTTTTTTTAAATTTATTTATTTTGATTCATTGTACACAAATGGGGTACAGCTGTTGTTTCTCAAGTTCAACTTCTAAAGTGACATTGGCGAAGCAATCCTGAAAGCTCCAGGATGCTCGGTGTATTTCCTCTCAAACACGGACCCTTCTTCTGCAGGACTGAATTGAAGACAATATGTTTCAATCAAACTTCTCCCTTTAAAATTGGCTCTGCCACTCATCCTGTCTTTGCCCACTTTTGGGAGAACTATGAATTCTGTTGGTGACAGTCATAGTATGACACTAGGCAGCAGATCTCTGACTCTCAATTTTTGTTTCTATTTCTCTAATGGTTTATTTGACAAACACTTGCAGAACACCAACTGTGCACAGTGAGGATCACAAGAGTTATTTTATTTTCTCTTTTTGGGGGCTTAAAGTTACTGGTGGTATAGGAGAAAATGCAGCAAAGATGGTTAATCATTGGAAGTCTTTGCTGAGATTCTTTTTCCTAGATTTGCATGTCATAGATCTGATCAAATGCTTTTCAAAAAGTTGAAAAGAGTCTCCACCTAAAACCCTGTCCATCTTATCTTTATATTTCAGTCCTCTCCTACACATGCCTTGGCTATTTGTTCAAGTGTTCCACATGTTGGGCACAGTGGCACATGCCTGTAATCTCAGCATCTTGCAAGGCTGAGGCAGGGGGATCATAAGTTCAAGGCTAGTCTCAGCCATTTAGTGAGATCCTAAGCAACTTGGCAAGACCATGTCTCAAAAAAAAATTAAAAAAGGGATTGGGAATGTGGATCTGTGGTTAAATATCCCTGAGTTCAATCCTTGGTGCTACAATAATAATAATAATAATAATAACAATAACAATAATAACAATAATAATAATGAGCCCCAAGTACCAGATCCTGAATACACTCATGATTTCCTCTCTTTGTGATATATCCCCTTTGCCATAATGCTCAGCTGCCCTCCTGAAGCCTTTCTGACTGCAAGGCTGAGCTCAGGTCCTCCACCCATTGTCTGAAATTCCCCTCAATGGAGTTCAAGTCCTTCTCTTCACCTTAGCAGTGGAGGCTTCCTATACCTCTGACTGCTCTTACAGCTCAGACCCTGCCTTTATTTAGGTCACCGGCCTCTCTCTTACTAGGAGTTTTTTGTGAACTGAGCCTATGTCTTCCTCATTTACCTTGACATTCCTATAATACCAAGCTCAACATTTCACCTAAAAGTGGGACACAGTGCATCCAGGTACAGGTTTTATTGGAATGAATATAGGGTGAGTTTTCAATGCAAAGAAAAGTTATTTCACTTGTGTTTTGCAATAAAACCCTACGCAATAAGGAAAGCAAAATCTAATCAAAAAGGTGGATTAATCGGCCCACCCAACCGAGAAGTGGTGCTTTGCTTCTTCAAAGAGCATTCTGAATTGTAAGACCGCCTTCAAAAGTACTTAGCACATAATCTGAAGCCAGAAATTTAAGAAAAAAATTCACTGGGTTCTATATTTCCTCCCTGCGGTGTCATTTTACCCATTGAGCAGATGCACGAACAAAGCACAGAAAAGGAAATGTCATGCAGAACATCACATTTCCATGTCATACTTAAGTCAAAAACAAGAGCATCTTGCCCTTTGGCTGGTGTCACACTTCCTTTGCACAGCATTGGTGGCCATGAGCTGAGAAGTACAGAAAGGATAGTTGCTGGTTGACTCTGAACAATGAAACAGAAACATTTCAGAACCCTGTGGGAGAAGGAATACAATGGGATTTATAGTATTCATTCATTCATTCATCTATTAGGTATGCATAACAATGTATGGGGAAGAGAGCAGGGACAGAGAGAGAATATGTTTCTACCAAAGATCTCAGAGTGTCTTGTGAAATTGGACTAGATGTGCATAGTTCAATGAGAAGCAAGCCAGAATCTATTCACTATTTTTCCACTGGAGTTTTTTAAGTTATAAAAATGTCTCTCGGATTGTTCCATATCAGAACACATTGAGATGCCTGTTGCTATTCTTTTTACAGCTGCAGATTATCTCCTACTATATTTTAGACGGTTCCATGGCAATGAATATTTAGCTTGTTTCCAAACATTTGCTAGATTTAAAGAGCTGGATTTAGAGAAAGAACAATGATATTCTTGTGCATACATCATTTCCCATGTGTGCCAAGTATGTCTTTGGGAAAAAATTTTAGAAGTGAAATTTTTATTGAAACATCACATAATACTCCATAAACTTGTACATTTTATATATCAATTTTAAAAATAAAAATAAATAAGTAAATAAAGTCAAATGATCTGTATATTTAAATTTTGATAGGTGTCCCAAGTTATTCTCATAAAAACTATATCTGATTCTCTAGTTTTTAAGCAATATCCATTTACTATCATGAATAATACCATTATAGTTTCCTTCTTTATTCATTCTTTTTGCTAAACATTTCTTTAATTGCCTTATTGTTCATGATAGGTCCTCCTGAACAGTGTTGACTAGAATTAACAAAAACAGATACATTTCACCATTAAATATCACATTAGCCCTTTTTCATATTGATGCCCTTATCTACTATTTCTATTTTGCTAAGAGTCCAATTTCAAATCATAAGTGACAGTTGAATTTTGTCAAATGTTTCCCCAAATCTGTCAGAATAATGTTCTTCATTCTGTTAATGTCATGAATTATATGGATCAATGTGTAAATATTTACCAATCCAAAATCCCAGGGTAGAACCACAATGATTGTGGTTACATTTTTATGTAGTGTTAGATTAATTTTCTTTGGTTTTGCAAAGAATTTTTTGTCTGTGTTATAAGGGACATGGTAGTTTCCTTCTCTTATAATGTTTTTTTTCTTTGGTTTTTGTATCAGGGTTACACTGACCTCAACACATGGGAAGTGTTCTCACATTCATTTTCTGTAAGAGTTTGAGTAAGATTTTTTTGTATGTTTGACAGAATTTATCAGTGAATCTATCTAGACTCAAATTTCTTAGTGGGAATTTTTTATGATTAATTCAATTTTTTAAAGTACATATGAATATATTTAGATTTCCTATTTTATCTCTTGTTGCTTTTGGCAAGTTGCATTTCTACATAATTTGTCCATTTCATCAAATTTAATAGTGTAATATTATTCATTAAGTTCTCATATCTTTTTGATGATTTTAGGATTTACAGTGATAGTCTCTTTATTATTCCTGATATTGGTAATTTGTACTGACTCTCTTTTTCTTTCTGGTGTTGCCAGAAAATTCCTAATTTTATTAATATTGTCAAAGGACAAATCTTGACTTTGTTTTCTCTACTGTGTGCTTATTGTCTGTTTGATTGATTTCTGCTCTTTATATTTCCCTCTGTCTACTACTTTTGGCTTTACTTGGCTCTTCTCCCTTTTTCAACTTTTTAAAGTCTAAGAAGATTTGTTTTATATCTTTCTTCTTCTGTAGCATAGTCATTTAAAGCTATATATTTTGCTCAACTCCTTACTTTTGCTGGATTCACAAATATTGATATATTTTCATTGATACAAAAGTGAAAGCATTTTTTAAATTCCCTTCTCTAACCAGGAAGTATTTTTAAACTGTTGTTTAATTGTTGACTATTCAGAAATTTTCCAAAGATTTTTCTATCTAATTTAATACTGTTGTGGTTGGATATTTTGTTATTTTAACTTTTATAAATTTATTAATACTTGGGATCCAACAGATGGTCTCTCTTTTTTATTTTTTATTTTTTATTTGTTCTAATTAGTTGTACATGACAGTAGAATGCATTTATACATTTTGATAAATCATACATAAATG
>JAJEJO010001666.1:533378-581837 GCA_020662805.1 Glaucomys volans
CCACCTTAAGATTTCATCTTACCCCAATTAGAATGTCTTTTATCAAGAATACAGGCAACAACAGGTGTTGGCGAGGATGTGGGGAAAAGGGTACACTCATACATTGCTGGTGGGAGTGCAAGTTGGTGCAGCCACTCTGGAAAGCAGTGTGGAGATTCCTTAGAAAACTTGGAATGGATCCACCATTTGACCCTGCTATCCCACTCCTTGGCCTATACCCAAAGGACTTAAAATCAGATTACTACAGTGATGCAGCCACATCAATGTTCATAGCTGCTCCATTCACAATAGCTAGATTGTGGAACCAACCTATATGCCCTTCAATAGATGAATAGATAAAGAAACTGTGGTATATGTACACAATGGAATATTATTCAACCATAAAGAAGAATAAAATTATGGCATTTGTAGGTAAATGGATGATGTTGGAGACTGTTATGCTAAGTGAGATCAGCCAATCCCAAAAATCCAAAGGCCGAATGGTCTCTCTGATAAATGAATGAGGATGCATAATGCGGGGGGGAATGGTGGCAAGAATGGAGGAAGGATAGATAGCATAGAGGGAAGGGAGGGGTGGGGTTGGGGTGGGGGGTAAGAATAATAACAGAATGTGTGACAGATACCATTGCCCTGTGTACATGTATGAACGCACAGATGGTGTGACTCTACTTTGTGTACAACCAGAGAAACAATAGCTATACTCCATTTGTGTTCAATGAATCAATAAGCAAATAAATAAATAAATAAGTAAATAAAAAATAAATAAATAAAATAAAAATAAAAAACAATGAAGATTAGAATAGAAATAAATGAAATAGAAAATGTTTAGAGAACATCAGTGGAATCAAAATCACCTTCTTTAAAATGATTAATAAAATTGAAAAAGATTTAGTTACATCAACCAAAAATAAAAGAGAGAAGACTCAACTTACTAATGTTAGGACTGAAAGCATATGACTAACAATCTTATAAAAAACATCATGAAGAAATCCTATAACAGCTCTATGCCAAAAAGATGAGACAATCTTCATCACATGGCAAAATCCTAGAAAGATATGCACTACTGAAAATGACTCAAGAAAAAATGGGAAATCAAAATCACCCTGTAACACATAAAGAAATGGAATTAGCCATTAATCAGCTTCACCCAAAGAAAATACAAAACTTTACTGAGGAATTTTATGAAACATCTGAAGGAGAATTGATAATAATCCTTCACAAACTCTTCCAAAATGTATGAGAAGCATACACTTTCTAACTTATTCTATGAGGCCAATATTGTCTTGATACTAGAATCAACCAGATATATCAAAAGAAAGAAAATTGTTGGTTAATATAGCTTGTGAATATAGGTACAGCAATCCTCACCAACGTACAAGCTAGCCAAATCCAGCAACATATAAAAATAACTGTACACCATAATCAAGTGGGGACTACCCATGAATTGTAAGGTATTTTAACCAATAAAAATGAACATAATGCACCACATCAATAGATCAAATCATAAAACCCAAATAATTTATGTCACAGACACAGAAAAAGCAATTCAGAAAATCAAATGCTCTTTAATGATAAAAAAAAAAACAATAAACTTAGAATGGAAGGGTAGTACCTCCTGATGAAGGATGTCTGCAAAATTCACAGATAAGGTCATGTGTAGTGGATGCTTTTTTACTAAGATTAGCAATAAGACAAGGATGCTCACTCTTACAACTTCTCTAACACTGTAATGGAGATTCCAGCTAGGGCAATTAGGCATGAAAATGAGATAAAACGTATTCAAATTGGAAAGGAAGAAGTGAGAGTATCAACATTTGCCATTGGCATGATCTTAAAAAATTTAAATACTAAGAATTACACATAAAATGATTCGAATTTGTAGTGAAATTCAGCCAAGGTTGCAAGATATGAGATCAGAATACAAAAATCAATTGATTTATACTTACTAGCTATGGAAAGTCTAAAAAATGAAATGAAGAAAACAACTCAATTGATCCTAGTGAAAAATGTATATGAAGAAAAGAGGAAATGAAGGAGGCCTGTAAGAAGAGAAGCTAACAGAAACAGAGGTGGTCAGAAAGTGGGAAAGAACCAGGTTAGTTTTGATTGCAAATCAAAAGTGTCACTTGCAATTCTGCAGGCTAGATCAGTCTAGGGAGGAATGGAGTCTGCACTTACAAACTGAAGCATTTCTCTCTACCTCTAACTTCACTGTCCCTGAACCCATTCTAAAAATCTATGGGGAGCTCTGAGATGTGATGTTACCACATCTCCTGGGTGCCAACATAATGGTTGGTATTTTTACTGTGTTGAACCATTCCTAATGTCTCTGCTGATATCTATCTCCAGGGCCCAAAAACCATTAACACATATGACATCGCTAAGAAAATGGAATGATGTTAAACGATTATACCCCAATCACCATTTTTACCACCTCACAATCTGCAGGATCAACCTTCTGGTATGGTGAAGTTCTTGGTTTTTCATGCTAGATACTATCTCTGCATTTTGCTGGTAGACTACACATGGGCCAGTTGGCTGTGTGCTCTCTGGATGCCCTGAGAATTTGGTGAGAGCTGGGAGTTTGGAGGTAGTTTTCCCTTTCCCTCTTGGAGATTTCTCCATGAAAACATTTCTTTAGTATCTCTTTTGAATCAATCCTTCCTCTCTCAGGCCCATTTAAGAGTGGTACTAAAGGGTAAATAATACTAGCTTAACATATTTATTACCAGACATATTCACTAATTTATTTCATTCTCAAAAATCATCTAATGAGGCAAATCATGCAATTGATCTGATCACATGACTTTTCTGCTTTAGTTTATTGATATGATTAATTATATTGTTTGATTTTTTTAATGTTAAACAATTTGATGTGCATTCCCATTTGGTAGCAGGGTAGAATTCTCTTTACCTTTTACATGCTTTAGTAGCTTGTTGTTTTTAAAGGATTTCTTCACTTCTTAAAAGTTGTCATATTGGAGTGTGAAAGTGTAACTTTATTGTTTTTTCAATGACTGAATGTTCTGTAATGACAGTCGTAATCTTTTTCCTGATATTGACGATGTGTGTCTTTATTTCTATCAGTATTGCTGGAGGGCTATTTATTTTATTGATATATTTGAAGGAACAACTTTTTGTTTTGTTGATGTTCTCTTTTGTTTTTTGTTTGTTCTTATTTTAACTATTTCCCTTCTTTTAATTGTTATTTCCACTACTTCTCTTCTTCTGCCTTGTTTGGAAATATTTTACTCTTCTTTTCCTGGTATCTTGAGATGAAAACCTATGAATGGGATTTCCTTTATTTCTAATGGAAGCATTTAGCAGTATAAATTTTCCTCACAGCCCTGCTTTTGCTACACCCCGTCTATTTTGCCATGTTATGTTTTCATTTGCATTCAGTTATGCATGTTTTTAAATTTCCTTTTAGACTTCCCCTTTGATCCATATGCTTATGTACCAATGTGGTATTTAACATCTGTGTTTAGAGATTTTCCTATTGCTTTCTTTATTTCTAGCTTTATTCTGTTGTCCTAAGACAATGCACTCTCTGTGTGGTCTTCTTCCATTGAATTCACCGAGGTTTATATTGTGGACTATGGTGCATCTTGGTGATCATTTCATAGGCCCTTGAAAGCACTGTGTACGCTGCAGCTGTTGGATGGTTCATCCCACATACATCAATTGAATTCCCTTGATTGAGTTGTTCAGTTCTTCTATGCACTTGCTGATCTTCTGTCTTGCCTAGAGGGGGATATTAAATACTCAACACAAGTATGAATTGGTTTCCTTCTCCTTTTAGCTCTGTCATTTTTTATTTCATATATTTTGAGGCTTTTTGTTTAGAGCACACACATTTGAGATTGTGTCTTCTGGGTAGATGAACGGTATATCATTATGTGCTGTCCCTCTTCGTTTCTAGTATTTTTTCCTCTGAAGACAATTTTATCAAATATTAGTGTAATCAATTCTTTTGGAAAGAAAATGCTTTCAGTGTTTATTTCATTTATTCTTTTATTTTCAACATACCTATTTCATTGAATTTTAAGTGAGTTTCCTTTAAGCAGCACATAATTACTTGATGTTTTCTGACCCATTCAGGTGAGCCCTGTCTTTTGATCGGTACATTTAAACCATTTACTTTTAAGATCATTACTGACACATTAACACTTAAGTCTGGGACAATTTTATTTTGGTTTTTGATCTGTTTCCTCAGGTTCCTGCTTCTCTTTGTGCCTTTCTGTGAGTGTCTTGAACATTTCTTAGGATTCCATTTTGATATGTTCACAGTGATTTTCATTGTGTTTTTGCATCATTCCTGTAGTGGTTTCTCTGAGATTTACAAGACACAGACGGGGCCTACAGCATCCGTGGGTATCTCAATCTTACCACCCCAAATGAAAAGTGGAGCCTTCCCTTCCACTTACAGTCCTTTATCTTCCCACCATATCCTGGGTATCAGAAGGTGACCAAGATTTTTGTTTTTTATCAAATATGATTTATAAATCTCTCAAGGAGGTAGTCCATTCTGCCTTATTTCTGCTTTTCTGTGATTTCCTCTTCCTTCCTGATATTCCAAGTTTCCCCCTTTATCATTTTCCTTGTTTGAAGAGCTTCCTTTGGCCCCTCTTTATAGATAGACCTGCTAACAAGAAGTTGTTAGTTTTCTTCCATAGGAGAATGTTTAGTCCCACTTGATTTCTGAAGGGTGATTTTGCTATAAATAGACTTTATGGTTGATATTTCTTTTCTTTCAGAACTTGCAAAATAGTTGGCACTTCCTTCTGAACTCTGGTGTTTCCCTATATGTCGTGTGTTTTTTCCCAGCCCTGACTGCTTTCAAGACATTTTCTTTATGTTTAGTTTTCAAAAGTTTCATTATGATGTGGTTTGGCATAGATTTGACTTTGCCTGATTTCAAGTTTGCAAGCTCAGGTCTGAGACTTTGTCTTTTACCAAATTTGGTGAAAATTTTAGCCTTCGTTTTTCTGGTTACTCTTTCAGCCTGTCTTTTCTTCTTGCACAGCAATGATACAAATGCCAAATAATTCAATATGTGTCCCACAGATCCCTGAGGCTCTATTAATTTTTTTCAGCCTATTCCTTCTCTCTTGTTCAAATTAGGTAAGATAAATCTATATCTTATCCTCAAATATTCTATATTATAACATCTCCACTGCACTTCTGAGCCAATTCAGCAAGTTTCTTAAAAAACATGTTATTAAAGATGGTGGATGAGATTGACATCATTACCCTGGGTATGTGTACATCATGTGCAAACTGAGAAATGAAAAGCTGGGCTCCATTTGTGTACCATGAATCAAAATACATTCTGTCACGTATAACTAATTAGAACAAATAAAAAAATCAAAAGGGAAAGAAACTCTAGTACCATGTGTCTATTTAGGAATTTATTCATTTTATTTAAATTGTTTAGTTTATTGATATAAATCTTTCAATAAAAGTTTATTATCATTTTTAATAGAAAAAACATGTTTTATGCTTTTCAGTTCAATGATTTTAATTTTTTATTATGTTTTATTTCTTTGTTGAGATTCCATACTATTTCATTTTAAGAAAAATTTTCATTGATTATTGAAGCATTTCTTTGACCTCTGCTTTAAAACCATTATCATTTAATGCCAACATACGGTTTATCTCTATGTCAGATGTCTTTTCCTCTTCTATTCAAGTTATGATTCCCTTACATCTTGGCATTACGGGTGATGATATATATAGATAGGTAAATAAATATTGTTAGATATTCTGGAGTTTTATCTATTATGTTAGGAGACTTTGAGTCCTCATTAAATCTTTTGTTTGAGTATGCCATCACCTTATTTAGGTTACCATCTGCGCTGAGGTTCCAAGTGCAATTTCATTTTCAGTATCTCTGAGTGTTATCTTCACCCATTTCTTTATCTGTTGTGTATGGGTTCCTGCTTAAGAAAGTAGGAGTGATTTATTCAGGCCAGGCCTGAGGGTCTTTTGGTGGAAGAAGTGTGGTAGGATTCCCCACTGCAGCCCCAGCTACTTCCATCAGGGAGGAAGAAATTATCAGGCCTGTAGGAACAAAGAAGCTTCCTGGACCAGGCTGCCTACTATGCCTTCTCCTGCCTGTCCTGATGTCTCTGGATGTATAAGGTTAAAAGTCTCAGGTACTCAAAGATCAAAGACCTTCTGATGTAGGTGCTTGCTATACCTAGGTATCTTCTCCAGTTCAATTTGTCAACACAGTATCTCTAGGTCAGGAAGGGGGCCTCCTACCATGGCACACAGAGGCTTACTGAGCAGGCTACCTGGGGTAGCCAGGTCTCTCAGGTCTGCTTTGCCCTCCAGCAGCCTCAGCATGTCTGGTAGAAAGGCCTGGGAAATGAAAGGGTTTCTGATTGACGCCAGGGCTCCACATGGTTGACTTGAGCCAGCAATGTCATGCTTACCTTCTATGGTTACAGGAACTCCAGTTGATCTCAGGGAGGAGTGGCCCATTGTTGTCTTGGAATGCTTCCTTTGTCACAAGTACAGGATATCCTGCACAGAACTGCTCCCCCAGCCTGGGTACCAAACCATCTCACCTTCTACCTACTATCTTTCAGAATCCTTCAAAGAAGAACTCAAAGAGCACATATGTAGACCATCAGGAAAATTTTCTGAAACAAATTTACAGCTAGATGCAGCTCTTATCTTTAGGTCACAAATAAAGTACTTGTTATTGGACATAATCATTTTCATTTCTTATAGAAGAGAACAATATGTGTACTTACCAGGTTTTTGCAGCTCAGAGTTGTAGAGAAGTTCAATGGTAATGAAATGTAGCAGTAGGCATGATACCCAGGAATTTTCTTCTTGCCCATTGCGAAGTCTTTCACAATTTATCCTGACAAGTAGAATTACAGATAAAATTATCCAGTTTTAAATGAACTAACACTTGCAAGGATAAAGACCCTGTGGACTAGAAATGCCAAGTAAATAAGAAAATGTCAGAGCTGTCATTTCTTATACTTCTCAGAAGAGCTCATTATCAAACATATTTGAAGTAAAACAATAAAGATATAATCATATATGACATATAGTTAGCCAAAATTTATTTAAGTTCATCAAGAAGTCAAACTAAAATATGATTAAAATACACTGTCATTAAGAGTGACCCTCTAGCCAATTGTGTATCGAGCTTGAGACATGTCCTTCAGAATTAGATATTTTAAAAGACTCTTTCTTTCTTCACTGTTGTCTAGTATGTATGCTTTCTGACATTTGGAGGGGGGATTTTGGTATATTTAGAAGTAGTAGGAGCTTATGTTCCAAACTGTTTTTTATTGACGTTGATGAGGGACCAGAAAGTTTGGAAGCCACAGATCTAACTGGCCTTGGCAGCCCAGCATAGAAAAGCAAGCACTATCCAAGATTTAAAGACAAAGACATTCAGAGAGGAAAGTCAGGCTGGTGGGAGCAGAAGCACTGGAAGAGAAATGGCACCCATATTCCAGACAGGATGGTTCTGGGTCTCTGTGTGGATTAAAATACTTTTTACTGAGGAGAACTTGAGCCACCTATGGAAACCCTTTATCACTTTAAGATGGTGTGATTGTTCATCTGTCAACTTAGAAGGTGTCTTTGTATGAGATTAACTTTTAAATTGGTGAGTTCGGGGTAAAGCCAGTTGATCTCTGTAATGTGAAACTCATCCAATCAGCTGAACACCTGAACAGTATGGAAAGACTGCCCCCCCTCAAGCCAGAGGGAATCTCCACTAGATGGTCTTTGGACAGCACCTCCTGAGTCTCCTGAGTTTTCAACCTGCCAGTCCACACTGCGGATTTTGTACTTGTCAGCCTCCATACTTGCGTGGAACAATTCCTTATAATGAATGTGTGCACGTGCGCACACACACACACACACACACACACACACAAACATGGTCCCCAAATTAATGGTCGGCTCATGATTTTTTGACTTTACAATGGTGGTAAAATCAATATGACAGTAAAAGCCATATTTTGGATTTTGATTTTTTTTCCTAGTGCACCAATAGGCCGTACAATGCTCTTAAAATGATGGAGAGTGGCAGCATGCCAGCATTTTTGGATATTCTGGGTTTTTTGTTGCTGCTGCTGTTGTCTTGTTTTCCTGTCCCATCGTGTCCACAAACACCTGCCTGTGTCTTCTGCTATGTATGCTCATGGTGAGCAGTCAAGCACCTTGCTGTTTTTCATGTTCAAAGGAATATTCAATAAATCACCTGAGATATTCAACACATTGTTATAAAAATGATTTTATCCAACCGTAGACTAAGAATGTGAAAGGTAGGTGAGTCTAATGGCATTCAGTAGGTTAGGCAGCTTAAATGCATTTCAACTTATAATTTTCAATTTATGAAGGTCTTATCAGGATGGAACCCTATTGTTATATATATATTTATTCCCCAATTTACATAGAAAAAATAAGACCAGCACATAATTTAAATATCACATATAGCGTTCTCACTTGCTCTCTCTCTCTCTCTCCCCCCAACCCCCTGCTCTCTATGTGCTGACTGTATTTATCTGGAGTGTTCTGACTAATACACCTGGCAAAGAGGGAGAGTAGTGTGTAATGATCACTAGTGCTGGCTTGGGAGACATCATAGCTCTGTCTCAGACTGACTCTCGGGGTGTCCCAGGGCCTGCCAGTTTACTTTTTTGGCTTCAGTTTCCACAAATGTAATTTGGGAATGACAATAGTACTCTATTTCATGGGATTGTTGTAAAGATGAAATTAATTGATTAATGCCGAGACTTATACCCTTGGCATATAGTTAGTGTGCAAAAATATATTAACTCTTGTGATTATAATGGGATTTCCCCTAAAGTTTTGTTTAAAATTTAGTCACTCCTGAAAACTGTATGTAAACCACTGGAATAACTCATTTGCTCAGGCCACAGTTCTTATTTTGTGCTTACTACTAACCAACATCTGCAATATTCAGTGGCCACAAAAAGAGGATGTTGTTCTAACCAGAGTCACAATTAGTTCATGTTTGTGAATCAACTCAGTCCAAGAACAGAAAGGAAACACTAGGTTTCCTTCCTAGTGTGAAGTTACCCAGAGTAACTTCACACTACCCAGAGTTAGAATTTAAATGTCCTTCAGAAGGTGACACAAGAGATTGTAGGTGTTCCTTTGCAAGTTATTTTAAGAGCAATGTCTCTGGACGAATCACAATGCCCCCCTACATTCTAATAGTGAGCAAAGATATGCACCTGGGCTTCTGTGACAGATGACCAATGAGGGTGTAAGGGTACATAGCTCTATGTATTCCAAGATGATTTAATTAATGAAAGTAGGAAGTTCCTAATGAGCCGTGATTATATCCCAGGCTCTAGAAAAGATAGACCTTAAATATTAGGCACTGTGGCAAGACTCTCTCCTGTAGGTAACACAAATTCAACTTGTAATTGCTGACAATCAGTTCCACTTAACCACCAAACCAACTTCAACCTATTCTCTCTTACAGGGTCACTAAATTTTTCCTTTAAACCTTATCCTCCAGTATCATATGCCCCTGAGTTAATCCTACCTGTATTAAAATGCCTATTGAACCTTTCCCTCCATGAACTTCTTGCTTGTATGATGTCAGTTCCATGCATCCCTTGGATTTCCTCCTCAAATGTTCCCCAGTTTCTCCTCCTGACAGCTATCTTCATGAGTGTAAGGACGGAAACCTCGTGGATTTCACTTACACACACTGAATGTTAATATTTACTGTTGGTCCAGCTGAGGGATGAAGTTCTGCCCTGGTACTTCAAATGTCCTTGGGAAAAGCATTTCTTTTCTTTATTTTAAAGTCCTCATCTCTGTTTACATTACCCATCTGTTCTTTTCATGTTTTTTACCTCTTTCACTATGGCTCTTAGCATGTTAATCACAGTTTTCTTGTCTGTGTGTGTGTGCACATGTGTATGCGTGTGTGTCTGTGTGTGTGTCTGTGTGTGTGCACATGTGTATGCGTGTGTGTCTGTGTGTGCACATGCGTATGCATGTGTGTGTGTCTGTATGTGTGTGTGCACATGCGTATGCATGTGTGTGTGTCTGTATGTGTGTGTGCACATATATATGCATGCGTGTGTGTGTGTGTGTGTACACATGTGTATGCAGTACTGAGGGACAAACCCAAGACCTGTGCACGCTAGGAGAGTGCTCTGTTACCCAGCTACATTCCTAGGCCAAATCACAGTAATTTTAAATTCTCTATCTGATAATTCTAAAATTTGTGTCACATCTAGGTCTGGTTCTGCTTCTTTCTTTCTTCAGGCCATTTTCTTGTCTTTCAGTGTGCCTTGTGACTTTTTTTGTTGAAAGATGGTATTAGGTAATAGGAGTTGAGATAAGCAAGTTTTTAGTGTGAGATTCTGTGTTAATCTGGCTAGGAGTTAGATCATGTTTAATGGTTTCTATAGCTATAGGTACCACAGATTTATAATTCCTCTGCCATCTTTGCTTTTGTCCTTCCTGTTGGCTTCGGGCTCCTCTAAGACCTGCTTCTTAGAAGGAACTTGAGCCTTGAAGCTCTTTCAGCTGTTATGCTAGAGTCCATTGGTGCAGGGGGTGAGGTATGTGTGGTAGGGAGTGAAGGAGCATTCTGAAGTCATGTGACTAGCTCTCAGTCTCCTTTGTGCTGGTGTCCCTGGTCTAAGACCTCGTGAGTGTTGCTTATCCCCTGCCCATATGTGAAACAGAAAAGCTGGGGAAACGGGTTGGAGAAGCATCCTTTGCTTCTGATAAAGTCTTTCACCCTAGAGAACACCTTTCTTTTGGAGAATGCTCTGGGCTTACTTTTAAATGATTACTCTTCCCCTTCCTCTGCCACGGCTAGCAGAGCTTTCTTGGCCCTTCACTATGAGAATCTGGTAAGGTTATAAAAGGTGAAGTCAATAAAAGCATGGGAGACAACCCCCTCAACACTGTGTCCTTAGGAGTTTCTCACTCACACTAGTCCCCAATTTACAGCCGTTGATCAAAATGATCATTTACGTGTGCCTACCAGCATATGGCTCCTCAGCAGATTTCTGGTCCCTCCAGCTTTCAGAGCATCAGTTTGCTCTATGTCTTCAGTTCTCTTATACATTCAAGAACAAATGTTGCTTTTCAATTTATTCAGCTTTTTCTTGTCATCAGGAGAGGGAAGATAATTTCCAAACTTTTTTACATGTCAGAATTTCACATGCTCTCTTTAATCCATGACTCTTTACACACACACACACACACACACACACACACACACACACACATTCAAATAGGTAAATTAAGTCAAATGAAAAAGAAGGCAAGGAGGTAAATGGATGGAACTAGAGAATATCATGCTAAGTGAAATAAGTGAATCCCCAAAAAACAAAGGCAAAATGTTTTCTCTGATAAACAGACACTGATCCAAAGTGTGGGAGTGGGGGTGGAGAATGAAGAAACTTTAGATTGTGCAGAGGGGAGTGAGGGGAAGGGTGGGACAGTGGGGATGGGAAAGATGGTAGAATGAGACAGACATTATTACCCTATATACAAAGATGATTACACTACTGGTGTGATTCAGCACCATGTACAGTCAGTCAGAGGACTGAGAAGTTGTGCTCCATTTGTGTACAATGATGTGTCAAAATGCATTCTAATGTCATGTATAACCAATTAGAACAAATTTTAAAAAAGAAAAAAAGAAGGCAAGGAATTAATACTTAAACCAGATACAGAAAGATGGTTACATGAGGTAGATACAGGATAAACTTCATCAAACTCAATAAGCACAATAGAGCCCATGATAATATTAAGGTTCCATGAAAATGTTTTTACTTTCTTTTAGGATCAAAAGGGAGAAATTTATATAATGATAATGAACTCAGCTTAGATTAGCTCATTTTTATTTACTTATTTTTTATGTTTTAAGGTAGTGCTCAGAATTGAGCCTAGGTCCTCTCGCACTCTACCCCTGTGCTCCATCCCTAGTCCTTAATGCATCTTTATAACAATGCAGTTTTAAAATATAATGTCATATGTACCCACACATATTTCATATGTATTACAATTATTACATATTATTATATGCACATATGCAATATTTAGGAAAAGGGACTCACTAAAACAAAGTATTGAGAGCCCACCAAAGTCTGCACAAAGTGAGTAAAAGGATGGGGCATACAGTAGATGCAGGCTATTGACACGGTCCTGGTTTCTGTTAGATAGAATCTCGTGGGTGTTATAAAATTACATAAATTTATATAAATTATAAAAGTTATGAAACTAAATACATAAACATATGAATAAAGAAGATCACTCGTTGGCCAATGATGATAATGTAATGAACCAAAAATGAGGTTATGCACTTGAGGTGAAGGAGTGAGGGAGAGAGAAAGACAAAGCGAGAGGGGGAGAAAGAGAGAAAAAGAGGAAGAGGAGCATCAACTGAGTGGGAAAAACGCTGCAGACCATTATGTAAAAGAAGGTGGCATCATTTAAATTTTGTTTGCGTCTGCTGTGGCCGCGCCCACCTCACCACCCAATGTAAGGAAGGTGGTTTGGGGTAGCCCACTCCGAGCCCCGCCTGGAGATGGCTTGACACTGAGAACCAGCCATCTCGTCTGTGTGCAGCTTGCTCCTCATTCCCCATCTGGACTTCTGAGTTACTATCAACTGGTTTATTGTCCGTCCATTCTTCCTCCCAGCTCTGTGCATGTGTTTCTGCCGTCAGCTTGGCACTCGTTGCTCTCCAGTTGTGCTTTTGCCTCTGTATTTCAGCTCAGGCATTCACATCTGCCTTGACTTACACCCCACAAGGATTGGAGCTTCTCCCAAGAACACTTAAGCCCTGGAATCCTGTCCCATGACCTTCCTCCCAACCCAGCCCTCTGGTGGAGGGACAGAAAGACTTAAAAACATGGCAAGTCCTGAGGGTACAATGATAGTGCGAAATACCACTTGAGAATAAAGCTTTGCTCATATATGCCTGAGCATCATCAGGGACCAATAATTTTGAATGGAAGTGTTCTCCAAGTACTACCACACTGCCCAATTATAATGTGATTATTCTACACAAAAATAAACCATGGTGTTAACAGAGAGGGGCTTTTGAACATCCCAGAGGGCACTGCTTTATGCAAGGAGAGAGGACATTTAGACCAGGCACGCAGATTCTGCAAGCAGTCCATCCAATTTTGTAAAATATTTTTATTTTTTTAGTTACACATGACAGTATAATGTGTTTTGGCAGAATATACGTACGTAAAGTATAGCATTCTATTTAGATTCCCCCTCTTATGGGTTGTACGTGATGTAGAGTTACTCTTCTTCTGTGTACAAATGCAAGGCTAGGAAAGTTATGACCAATTAATTCTCCTGTCTTTCCTATTCCCCTCTCCTTCCCTTCCCTTCATTTCCCTTTGTCTAGGGCAGTGGATTATTCCCCTCCCCAACCTCCCTTATTTTGGTTTAGCATCCACAAATCAGAGAGAAGCCTTTGGGTTTTTGGGGATTAGTTTATTTCACTTAGCCAGATATTCTACATTTCCATCCATTTATCAGCAAATGCCATAATTTCATTTTTCTTTATGGCTAGGTAATATTCCACTGTGTATATACACCACATTTTCTTTATCCATTCATCTGTTGAAGGACACCTAGGTTGTTTCCATAGCTTGGCTATTGTGAGTTGAGCTGATATAAACACAGATGTCAGCCCATCCAATTTAGAACCCTGGCTCTGCCATTTATTAGTTGAGGAATTTTACTAGCAAGTTGAATTCCTATGTTCTTTAGTCTTCTCATCTAACAGATGGTGATAGTTACAACTCACAGGGTTGTAAGGGTTCCAAAGGTCACAGATTACAGTACACACTATATGCATTTGATACTAAAATTGTTAATTTTCTATATTCCAATTTGTCTATGCTTGCAGAAGAGGAGGATGGTTGGTTCTGTAAGTTTTTGGTGCTCTCTGAGAGCCTGTCTAATGTTTCCTCCAATGTGATTGCACTTTTATCCACTGGAAGGTCTGAAAAAGAAAGGTCCCTTGGCAAGAAGCTTTGCTCTGCATTGTGGCTCTTTGCGCATCCTCTTCTGGATGCTCCTGGGCAGAAGAGACAGGGACTCACACTAGACCCCAAGAGGCATTCTATGCTCACTGGGCTATTGGTGTATGGCTGGTGTTGGGTCCTTACAGAGAGATGTCCAGGGACCTCAGATCATGCCCAACAGTCAACTTGGGGACAAGACATGGGAGAAATCAGTTCTCAGTTGTGAAAACTCTGCCTCCTACAACTGTTATTACAGATTTCAGATAATCCGAAAACAATCAACAACCTCAAATGCTGTGAAAAGTCCCATAAGCCTTGGCAAAAGGCTAGCAAGAAATAAAACTGAGCTCTGTCCAGAGACATCTGGCCTGAACAAAAGGCTCAGAATGTTTTTCAAAACATCTTGTTCTTGACAAAGACCAGACTTTTGCCAACCAATTCTCCCCCTTTAAAATCCCTAGGTTTTTGTGACTCTGACTCCTTTATCCCAGGCTCCATCCAAGTTGTGCAAGAGCCATGGGATTATTTCACGACCCCAGAACCTTTAACTCCACCCTGCCCCAATGCTACCATCATTCTCCCAAGTGGGAGGCACAGCATGGCCAGGGTCCTCTCACCTACCTGAAACTGATTTTTCCCAAGGTCAGGCACATTGCCAGCCAATGCATTTCCCAATTCATGGTGTCATGACCTCCCATGAGCAACCCACATGTTATCTCTGATTCCCCTGATACACGCTGGGTGCTTGGCAAATACAAAACCACAAGCAGAGCTAGAGTTCACGGACAGGCAGCTCAAAGGGGGTTTCCTCAATGACATTCTTTTCTGAGAACCTCATTGATTGTTCTCCTGAGGCAGACTGTGGAGAAAAAAACTGTGAACTCACCCTATTTTGGTGGACCAAGGACCTCATTTGGAGGAAATTAATAAATAAATAGGAGCTGAGAGGAGACATGCCAGATGACCTTCAACTGAAAGTACCCTGGAATAGTTCTGCAGTTGCACGGAAGAACGGATTTTAGTAGGTGGAGATGACAGCAAGACTACCTGGCTTCCCAGGGTAATACAACCCGTAGGTCTGTGCTGGGCATTTCTTCGGCCAGCAACCAAGATGCTTACATGTAATTACAAGTATAATTAAAGTAATGTAGGTACACATTTAAAATCAAATATCCCCTCCCCACAAAAGAGACTTAAAATTAAAAAGAAATTTCTTGTCCTGTCCCATTCTCCAAACTTGGGACAACCTTAGGTTCTGGTAATAACATCATTTATAAAATAAGTTTCTGTTTCCTGAAAGACATTGTGTAAACTTGATTTTATTTCTTCTTTAATGCTTATTAGAAAACATTTAAACCTGGGAAATTCTCCCCCACTCCCCAGGTTCCACAATCTAGTTATTCACAATATTCACAATAGCTAGACTATGGAACCAACCTAGATGCCCTTCAATAGATGAATGGATAAAGAAACTGTGGTATATATACACAATGGAACATTACTCAGCCATAAAGAAGAATAAAATTATGGCAGTTGCAGGTAAATGGATGATGTTGGAGACTGTCATGCTACATGAAATTAGCAAATCCCCAAAATCCAAAGGCCGAATGATCTCTCTGATAAATGAATGATGATGCATAATGCAGCGTGGAAGGGAGGCAAGAATGGAGGAAGGATAGATAGCATAGAGGGAAAGGAGGGGTGGGGTCTGGGTGAAGAGGTAAGAATAATAACAGAATGAGACAGACATCATTGCCCTGTGTACATGTATGAATGCACAGATGGTGTGACTCTACTTAGTGTACAACCAGAGAAACAATAGCTGTACTCCATTTGTATACAACAAATCAAAATTAATTAAAAAAATAAAACCCCCCCAAAAGAAGTTACTGTATGAAACATTTGCAAACAATGCAAAATAAAATAATTCATGTTAAAAAAATAAACCTGGGAAATTCTTAATACATGAATGCATAAAGAAAACGTGATATATATGCACAGCCATAAAGAAGAATGAAATTATGGTATTTGCTGGTACATTTACTGGCAAATGGAACTGGAGACTATCATGCTAAGTGAAATAAGACAATCCCAAAAAACTAAAGGCCAGATGTTCTCTCTGATAAGCAGAGGTTGACTCACAATAGGCAGGGGTAGGGGATTGGACAGGAAGGAAATAGGGGGAAAGGATGGGGCATGGGAATGGGAAAGACAGTAGAATGAATCAGACCTGACTCTCCTATGTTCATATATGAATGCATGACCAGTGTAACTCCACATCATGTACAACCACAAGAGTGAGAAGTTATGCTCCATGTACGTACAATATGTCAAAATACACTCTACTGTCACATGGAACTAAAAAGAACAATAAAAAGTAAGTAAACCAGGACAATTCTTTCTTCAGAAGGGTTTATATACAAACTCAGCTTGTTTTTACACAGATTATCTAATTTTAAGTTAGTTTGGTAATTTTTAGTTTACAAGGAATTGGTGCATTTCTTTTAAGTTGTCAAATTTATAAGGAAAAAATTGTTCACAATATTCACTTTTTATTCTTTTAATATCCACAGGAACTAGAGTGAAAACCCCTTCTTTCTGAAATTGATAATGTATATCTTCTTTCCTCTCATTTCTGTCAGTCTTTCCACAAGTTTATCTTATAGAACAAGCTTCAGGTTTTATTGGTCTCTTCCTATTTTCTGTTTTAAATCTCACAGATTTCTGGTCCTGCCTTTTTATTTTTTCTTTCTACTTCCTTTAGGATTATTTTACTCTTCTGAACATCTTAAGATGGAAGATAATTTATTCAAAATTTTTCTTCTTTTCCAATGTAAGCATTTCATTCTCAAAATTTCCCTCTCCACACTCCTTTATCTACATTCAACACATTGACTATATTGTATCTTCATTTTTGCTCAGTTCAGAATAGTTCCCCTTATATGCATATTTGGCTGTGTTTGAATGGAGATTTTTAGAAGTGTCAGTTACATCTATTGGGTTGATTGTGTCTTCAGGTCTTCTATATCCTTGCTGATTTTCTTTCTATTAGTTTTATTTATTATTGACAGAATGTTGAAGTTTCCAATTTTGATTGTTTGTTTATTAATCTTTCAGTTCTATAAGTTTTGCATGATGTTTTTTGGAAGCTCTGTTTTTTATCTTCTATTTTTTCCATATTTTTACTGCTTCATTATACTTGTACATAATGGTGGAATTTATTGTTACATTTTCATGTGTGCACACAATATAACAATGTACTTTGGCCAATATTATTTGGATTCTTATGTCTTCTTGGTAATTTGACTCTTATTATTAAGTAATGTCAGCCAGGCGCCATGGTACACGCCTATAATCCCAGCACTTGGGAGGTTGAGACAGGAGGATCGCGAGTTCAAAGCCAGCCTCAGCAATTTAGTAAGGCCCTAAGCAACTCAGTGAGACCCTGTCTCTAAATAAAATACAAAATAGGGCTGGGGATGTGGCTCAGTGGTCGAGTGCCCCTGGGTTCAATCCCCAGTACCAAAAAAAAAAAAGTAATGTCCCTCTTTGCTCCTAGTAATTTTCTTTACTCTGACATCTGTTTTGATATCAATATAAATATAGCCATTCCAGCATTAGAGTTCCCATGGTCTGGATTTTCCCTATTTTTCTTCATACTATACTTGTACCATTATTTTTTTTTTCTGTGTAAGGCATTCTTTTTTTTTTTTATTTGCTTATTGATTCATTGAGCACAAATGGAGTACAGCTATTGTTTCTCTGGTTGTGCACAAAGTAGAATCATACTTGTACCATTATTGTAGACAGAATATAGTTGGGTCATATGTTTATCAATTCTGAAAATCTCTGTCTTTTAATTGCTCTGTTTGCACTGTTCACTGTATTTCTACTTATTCCTTTTCATTATTTACAACATCAGGATATACCCTGACCTAATCACCAAATCATGGTGATGCAGGCCATTAACCACAGCAACTCTGGAGGCTGAGGCAGGAAGATCACAAATTTAAGACCAACCTCTGCAACTTAGCAAGATCCTGCCTCAAAATATGAAAATAAAAAGGGCTGGGGATGGAGCTCAGTGGCAGAGCACCTCTACTTCAATCCTTAGTACTAAAAGCAAAAAACTCCAGGTGCTGTTCACACCACAGTGCTTTTTGAGCTACGGGTGCAGCTTGCCTTATAATAGGGTTACATCCAGAAAAGCTCACATAAGTTGAAAACATAAAACCAGAATGCTTTTAATACTCCCACAAGTCCATCGTATGGTTGAAAAATTTTAAGTCCAACCATTATAAGTAGGGAACTACCTACATATTTGCAACAGAAGAAACGCTAACTTTCAGTTAAATGTTAGTGAAAATAATGATATATGTTTCCCTTCAGATTCCTAGATTCCTAAAACCAGTTTAAGAGACACTGCTTTAGAGCATCTGTTCTCAAACATTACCGTATAATAGAAGGGCTTGTCATACCACCGATTTCTGGACCCCATTCCCAGAGTGTTTGATTCAGTAGGTTCAGGATGGTGGTGAGTACTTGGCATTGACAATAGATTTCAGGTGATGCTTCTGTGATTTTAAAGGTCCACACTTCAAAAACAACACCTTGGAGCGATCCAAGATGGCGGGCTAGAGGAAGGCTGCATTCCTACTTGCTCCGTGGATTCCTACTTGCTCGGGATTCAAACAGCAGGAACATGACTCTCAACGAGATTTTATATTCAAAGCACATATAAGGGGTCCCCAGGTGCCGCTCCAGAACCAACTCAGCCAGGCTGGGCTCGGCCCCGCCGCAGGCAGCTACCATCCCGGAGCACCAGGCCCGGCAGCTGCTTCGGAGCCACCGACCTGGGTCTGTGCCAGCCAACAAGTGAGTGCGGGTCCCCAGCAGCAACATTGGAGTCACTGGCCGTGACTCCGGCACCAGCCGGCGGCCTCCCAGGCAGAGACCAAGCACCTCAGGCTACCTGGGGCCTCCAGCGGCGTGCGGGGAGGTCCAGCCGGGAAACTCTGGGATCGCAGACTCTGGCGGGGAGTTGGAACTACTCCACGCCATTTTGGCGGCTTAACTGGCGGAGAAGGCCCGTTTCCAGCTTCCTGGGGCCGCCAGCTGCGTCTGGGGAGGTCCGGCCAGGAAACTCTGGAATCGCAGTCTCTGGCGGGGAGTGGGAACTATTCCGCGCCACTTCGGCAGCTTCCCTGGTGGAGAGTGCCCATCTCCGGCTTCCTGGAGCCTCCAGCTGCACCTGGAGAGGTCGGCCCGGAGCCCCTGGGATCACTGACCCCGGCGGGGAGTTGGAACTGCTCTGAGTTTGGCGGCTTCCCTGGCAGAGGGGGTCCATTTCCAGCTTCCTGGGGCTGCCAGCGGTGTCTGGAGTGGTCCGGCTTGGAGCCTCTGGGATTGCTGACTCCGGCGGGGAGCTTAGGGCCTTTGGCGCCAGCTTACAGTGTCCCCAGGAGAGAGCAAACACCTGCCACTGCCTGAACCCCCAGCGAGGAGTTCAGGTCAGCCTGGGCTCTCAAGCCCAGTGTCTCCATCACTGAGCACAGTTCTGTGACACCACCCCAACTTGATCTACTGCCCAGGCTCACACCCAGGCCCGGAGTCTACCACCTTGCTGTATCTAATTGTCTATCAACACTAGGCTGCCTCTGCCCAGAAGCATTGATCATTCCCAACCTGGAGGTAGTGGGACAGCACCTTTCTTGGGTCACCGCTTGATCAAGAACCCCTCAAGCAACAGAGGGGAAGATACACGAGCTCCATGAGAAAACACGGGAAGAAAGTGTCCCAATTAAACCTAGATGATATATCAAGAGAACCCAAGGACAGCATGGTAGAAGGAATGACAGAAAGGGAGTTCAGAATGTTCATAATTAAAGTGATCCGAGAAGAGAATGATGTGACGAGAGAGCAGATTCAGACTATGAATAATCAGCTAATAGAGCAATTGCAGGAAGCAAAAAATTACTTCAATAAAGAGATAGAAATTCTGAGAAAAAAACAAACAGAAATCCTTGAAGGAAACAAGGAAATGAAGGAAACAATAAACCAAGTTAAAAACTCAATAGAAAGCATAATTAACAGAATAGATCACTTGGAAGACAGAACCTCAGACAATGAAGACAAAATATTTAATCTTGAAAACAAAGTCGAACAAACAGAGAAGATGGTTAGGAATCATGAACGAACCCTCCAAGAAATATGGGACATCATGAAAAGACCAAATTTAAGAGTAATCGGGATTGAGGAAGGCGCAGAGATACAAACCAAGGGTATGAATAATCTATTCAAGGAAATATTATCAGAAAATTTCCCTAATATGATGAATGAGATGGAAAATCAATTACAAGAAGCTTACAGGACACCAAATGCACAGAATTACAACAGATCCACACCAAGGCACATTATAATGAAATACCTAACATACAAAACAAAGATAGAATTTTAAAGGCTGCAAGAGAAAAGAATCAGATTACCTACAGGGGGAAACCGATACGTATATCACCAGATTATTCAGCCCAGACCCTAAAAGCAAGAAGGGCCTGGAACAACATATTTCAAGCTCTGAAAGAAAACGGATGCCAACCAAGAATCTTGTACCCAGCAAAACTTACCTTCAGATTTGATGATGAAATAAAATCCTTCCATGATAAACAAAAGCTTAAAGAATTCACAAAGAGAAAGCCTGCCCTACAGAACATTCTCAACAAAATATTCGAAGAGGAAGAAACGAAAAATAACAATCTCAGTCATCACGGGGAGGAACTACCCTAAAGAAAGAGTCAATCAAAGGAGAAACAAAGTTAAGCTAAAAACCCAAAAAAAGCTAAAATGACAGGAAATACAAGTCATATCTCAATAATAACCCTGAATGTAAATGGCCTAAACTCATCAATCAAAAGACATAGACTGGCAGACTGGATTAAAAAGAAAGACCCAACAATATTCTGCCTTCAAGAGACTCAGCTCATAGAAAAACATGCCCACAGACTAAAGGTGAAAGGTTGGGAAAAAGCATACTATGCACACGGACTGAGTAAAAAAGCTGGGGTTTCCATCCTCATTTCAGACAAAGCAGACTTCAAACCAAAGATAGTCAGAAGGGATAAAGAAGGCCATTTCATATTGCTTAAAGGAAGCATAAATCAACAGGACATAACCATCATAAATATTTATGCACCAAACAATGGCGCATCCATGTATGTCAATCAGATCCTTCTCAATTTCAGGAATCAAATAGACCAAAACACAATAATACTCGGAGACTTTAACACTCCTCTCTCACCGTTGGACAGATCTTCCAAACAAAAATTGAATAAAGAAACTATAGGACTCAATGACACAATCGCTAATTTGGACTTAACGGACATATATAGAATATTACATCCATCAAAAAGTGAATACACTTTCTTCTCAGCAGCTCATGGGTCCTTCTCTAAAATAGACCATATGTTATGCCACAAAGCTACTCTTAGCAAATACAAAAACATAGAGATACTACCTTGTATACTATCAGATCATAATGGAATGAAATTAGACATCAACGAGAAAGTTAGAAACAGAAACTACTCCAAGACCTGGAGATTAAATAATATGCTATTGAATGATACATGGATAACAGAAGACATTAGGGGGGAAATTAAAAGATTCTTAGAGGTCAACGAGAATAAAGATACAACATATCGAAATCTCTGGGATACTATGAAAGCAGTGCTAAGAGGAAAGTTCATTGCAGAGAGTGCATTTAATAAAAGAATGAAAAGTCAACAAATCAATGACCTCACATTACAGCTCAAAGCCCTAGAAAAAGAGGAACAGATCATCACCAAAAGTAGTAGAAGACAGGAAATAATCAAAATCAGAGCTGAAATCAACGAAATTGAAACAAAAGAAACAATTCAAAAAATTGACGAAACAAAAAGTTGGTTCTTTGAAAAAATAAACAAAGTTGATAAACCCTTAGCCACGCTAACAAAGAGAAGGAGAGAGAAACTCCAAATTACTAAAATTCGTGATGGAAATGGAAATATTACAACAGACACAATTGAAATACAAAACATAATAAGAAACTACTTTGAAAATTTATACTCCAACAAAATAGAAAACCTGGAAGACATCAACAGGTTCCTAGAGGCATATGAGCCACCCAAACTGAATCTGGAGGACATACACAACTTAAATACATCAATTTCAAGCAATGAAATAGAGGAAGTCATCAAAAGCCTACCAACAAAGAAAAGTCCGGGACCAGATGGATTCACAGCCAAGTTCTACAAGACCTTCAAAGAAGAGCTCATTCCAATACTCCTCAAAGTATTTCATGAAATAGAGGAGGAGGGAACCCTTCCAAACTCATTCTATGAAGCTAATATCACCCTGATACCAAAACCAGAGAAGGACACATTGAGGAAAGAAAATTTCAGACCCATATCTCTAATGAACATAGATGCAAAAATTCTTAACCAAATTTTAGCAAATCGCATACAAAAGCATATTAAAAAGATAGTGCACCATGATCAAGTGGGTTTCCTCCCAGGGATGCAAGGTTGGTTCAACATCCGGAAATCAATAAATGTAATTCACCACATCAACAGACTTAAGGTCAAGAACCACATGATTATTTCAATAGACGCAGAGAAAGCATTTGATAAAATACAGCACCCCTTCATGCTCAAAACACTAGAAAAAATAGGGAAAGTGGGGACATTCCTTAACATTGTAAAGGCTATTTATGCTAAGCCCACAGCTAACAATATTCTAAATGGAGAAAAATTGAATGCATTCCCCCTGAGAACTGGAACAAGGCAGGGATGCCCTCTTTCACCACTACTATTCAACATTGTTCTTGAAACTCTAGCCAGAGCAATTAGACAGACCAAAGAAATTAGAGGAATACGAATAGGAAAAGAAGAGATCAAACTATCCCTATTTGCTGATGACATGATTCTCTATTTATAAGATCCTAAGAATTCCACCAGAAAACTTCTGGAACTCATTAATGAATTCAGTAAAGTAGCAGGATATAAAATTAATGCTCATAAATCTAATGCATTTTTATTCGTAAGTGATGCATCCTCTGAGAGAGAAATTAGGAAAACTACCCCATTCACATTAACCTCAAAAAAAATAAAATACTTGGGAATCAATCTAACAAAAGATGTGAAAGACCTCTACACTGAGAACTACAGAACACTAAGGAAAGAAGTTAAAGAGCATCTGAGAAGATGGAAAGATCTTCCATGTTCTTGGATAGGCAGAATTAATATTGTCAAAATGGCCATACTTCCAAAAATGCTATACAAATTCAATGCAATTCCAATTAAAATCCCAATGACGGACCTCATAGAAATAGAGCAAGCAATCATGAAATTCATTTGGAGGAATAAGAGACCCAGAATTGCTAAAGCAATCCTTAGCAAGAAGAGCGAAGCAGGGGATTTAACAATACCAGACCTTCAACTATACTACAGAGCAATAGTAACAAAAACAGCATGGTATTGGCACCAAAATAGACAGGTAGATCAATGGTACAGAATAGAGGACACAGAGACAAACCCAAATAAGTACAGGTATCTCATACTTGACAAAGGAGGCAAAAACATGCAATGGAGAAAAGACAGCCTCTTCAACAAATGGTGCTGGGAAAACTGGAAATCCATATGCAGCAAAATGAAACTAAACCCATATCTCTCACCCTGTACAAAACTCAACTCAAAGTGGATCAAGGACCTAGAAATCAGACCAGAGACTCTGCACCTAATAGAAGAGAAAATAGGTCCAAATCTTCATCATGTTGGCCTAGGACCAGATTTCCTTAACATGACTCCCAAAGCGCAAGAAATAAAAGCATGAATCAATGATTGGGATAGAGTCAAACTAAAAAGCTTCTTCTCAGCAAAGGAAACAATCAGCAATGTGAAGAGAGAGCCTTCAGAGTGGGAGAAAATCTTTGCCACACACACTTCGGACAGAGCACTAATCTCCAGAATCTACCAAGTACTCAAAAATCTTTACACCACGAACACCAATAACCCAATCAATAAATGGGCCAAGGAAATGAACAGACACTTTACAGAGGAAGATCTACAAGCAATCAACAGATTTATGAAAAAATGTTCAACATCACTCGTTATAAGAGAAATGCAAATCAAAACCACCTTAAGATTTCATCTTACCCCAGTTAGAATGTCTTTTATCAAGAACACAGGCAACAACAGGTGTTGGCAAGGATGTGGGGGAAAAGGGTACACTCATACATTGCTGGTGGGAGTGCAAGTTGGTGCAGCCACTCTGGAAAGCAGTGTGGAGATTCCTTATAAAACTTGGAATGGATCCACCATTTGACCCAGCTATCCCACTCCTTGGCCTATACCCAAAGGACTTAAAATCAGATTGCTACAGTGATGCAGCCACATCAATGTTCATAGCTGCTCAATTCACAATAGCTAGATTATGGAATCAACCTAGATGCCCTTCAGTAGATGAATGGATAAAGAAACTGTGGTATATATACACAATGGAATATTACTCAGCCATAAAGAAGAATAAAATTATGGCATTTGTAGGTAAATGGATGATGTTGGAAACTGTTATGCTAAGTGAGATCAGCCAATCCCCAAAATCCAAAAGCCGAATGGTCTCTCTGATAAATGAATGATGATGCTTAATGCGGGGGTGGGGGGGAGATGGGAAGAATGGAGGAGAGATAGCTAACATGGAGGGAAGGGAGGGGTGGGGGCAGGTGGGGGGTAAAATTAATAACAGAGTTTGTGACAGATACCATTGCCCTGTGTACATGCATGAATGCACAGATGGTGTGACTCTACTTTGTGTACAACCAGAGAAACAATAGCTGTACTCCATTTGTGTTCAATGAATCAATAAGTAAATAATAAAAAAAAACAACACCTTGAAAGATTAAAGGGAAAGTTATTTAACTTTCAATTGTTATTGAAAGCTCTTCAGAGGAGACTATTCTGTTCTAAAATCATGCCTTTCTCTGGCTCTCACCTCTTCTTTTCTGGGTGAACCTGTTTTATTTACAAGACCATGAAAAGAGATACCCAGAATGTATAAATTGGCCAATCACACATTTCCATGATGTAAGAGAAAATTTATCCACCTCTCATAAGCACTGAGAAACACTCTGGTACTGGTTGAATTTTTACGCTTATGTTCACATAGGTAAGTTTATAATTGTTGCAGCTGCTTTTCACATTCAGTCAAGAATGAAAGGATAGCTGGGTCAAATGATGGATCCATTCCAAGTTTTCTAAGGAATCTCCACACTGCTTTCCAGAGTGGCTGCACCAACTTGCACTCCCACCAGCAATGTATGAGTGTACCCTTTCCCCACATCCTCCCCAACACCTGTTGTTGCCTCTATTCTTAATAAAAGACATTCTAATTGGGGTAAGATGAAATGGTGGTTTTGATTTGCATTTCTCTGTGTACATGTATGAACGCACAGATGGTGTGACTCTACTTTGTGTACAACCAGTGAAACAACAGCTGTACTCCATTTGTGTACAATGAATCAAAATAAATAAATTTTAAAAAAAAATGAAAGGAATTTTAGGCTTCACCCATCCTGCCTTGATCAAGAAACAAAAGACCAACCGGCTGGTCCTTCCTATTGCCATCTGCAGAGAGCCTGTCTTATCAATTGCCCAGTTGCAGCCTGATGCCTGGAACCCGTTCTTGGCTTCATAGTTCCCCACTCCCAATCTACATAGCCAAAAGCAAGAGAAATTCTGTCAAGACAATGGCAAGCTTTGTCATCCAACCTCATCGTGATAAAAACAAAAACAAAACGCGCACGCGTGCGCGCACACACACACACACACACACACACACACCTCTTTGCCCTTTTTGATTTGCTGTTTCTCCAGAGCAGACTTTTGTTCTCAATCATACTTCCCATGAGATTTGATCGTTCTTGCTCCCTCCACTTAGCCTCCTGTATCGTTCTCTGGAGGAACATCAAATACCCCCTCTCCTATTTATTAAGCAGAGAAGTTTTTCTCTTCCTCATGGAAACTAGGCACCAGCCCAAAATCCAGGTCCTGGAAGCTTGAATCTATTGCCTCAGTAGGCTTATAAAACTAATTCCCCCCCCCCCCCCCCCAAAAAAAAGCAATCCCTTTCTGAGTAAAAAATTCTTTTAACAAATGCTTAAAAAGGAAAGCATTTCTTCAATTTATGACATGTGAATCTCAGAAGAGATATTTGTTTTCAAGTTCCCGGGACATTTTATCCTAGCCCTTAGTGTTTTGTGAGAAGTTAAAGTCCATACAACAAAATCCACAATGAGTATAGGGTTTATTGTAAATGTTTTTGCTTCAAATAGATTCGTGAGTCTCTGCATTCATTCCTCTATCTACTCACCAGGAAGAACACATTGCATGACATGCATTGAGTGAGGTAGCAGACCACTTTCTTCTTCCCCAACTTCTATGGTGGAACATCCTAGGGCCAACAATTTCCATCCTTTAATTGAGCTAAATTTCAGATTTACATGGCTTCAGCTCATATACATGGAGAACTTGACTTCAAGTCACTCATTCAAGTGAAGATATCAGACAAACACAGCTTAGGTGAATTCAGCAAGGTATCTCAGAAAAATCATGGTGCACACTGGAAAGAAATCCAGCAGTGGAAAGTCCCTATGCCGGTGGCCCCAGAGTTTATCAAATGCTGCAAATATTACCATAGAGACAGCTCTCTGTGGAGAATAAGTTGCTCTAAGTCATTATCAAGAAGATCCCGATCCTTTGTATGAGATTATAGGCATTTATTTCACTTATTTGCATGCTAAAACAATCCAGTAATTTTTACTTTCACTATTATAAAGAGTTGTCCTTTAGATCAATTAGGAATAAGAAAAATAAAAGATTTTATTTTATCTTCATGTATTCCTTCCTCAACTCTCTTCTTAATGTACATCCATGTTTCCTGCTTATATTATTTCCCTTCCACCTGAAAAATATTTTATTCATTTTTTTGCAGGACAGGTCTACCAGTGCTTAATTTCTTTACTTTTTGTTTGTCTGGGAAAGCTTTTGTTTCTGCTTAACTTTTGAAGGATAATTTTGGTGAATGTAGATGGTAAGAGCCAGATTCCTCACAATTGGAGTGGGAATTTACAGATAAATAAGGGGAGGAGTCTAAAATGAACCATGTAGTAATTGACTAGAGTTGGGGAAATCATTTTGAATTAATATTGAGCTTAAATAGATATAGGTGGATATATATGAATAATCTTCAATCTACTATTTATAGGTTTTATATTTATATTCACAATTTACTATTCATAGGTATATGGGGGGGGCAAAACGTTAGTATACATATATACTTTCTTGTTCTGTCAGCTAAAAGGGACTGAAAGCAAAGATGTCCCAGTGTGAAAGAGCATACCTAGTATCCACACCTTGTTTTCTGAAATCATTCTCCAAAAAATCAACAAATGGATTCAAGGTTCCCTAGAAATAGCTCGTTTGAAGATTAGGGAAGGAAACACACAAGATGAGCTGAAAGCATTGTTCGATTCCAGACAATGAGGGAATGTTCTCACAGAACTGCAATGATGAGGGCATGTCAAAGATGCACAGGAACCATCTGAGAGAATCCCTGATGGTCAAGGTCATAACAATTTAAACAACAAAAAGAAATAAAGTCGCACCATATCATAACTCAAAGTATAAAGTAAACATGAATGAGTTCATACTGATGTAAATGATCGAATAAATAAATATATGGTGGAGAAGAGACAAATGTCCTTTGCTGAATTCAAATAGATTATATAAATATTGGGCTCTCAAAGAGGTGGAGTATCACTCTCATTCCTTAACTGTGGGCTGCACATAGTGAATTTCTTCCAAGAACAACAGTATGAAAGGGAGGAAATTAGTGATTTCACATCAGAGAAATCTGATAAATGTTACCTGAGACAGGGGGTCAAGGTCAACATCAGCAGTGACAAGTCATGCCAACAGTATACAGCCTTGATAGGATGATGAAAATGGCACTTAGCCCCGTGATCCTCCTCCCCAAAACCCATAACCACAATCTAATCACGAGAAAAACACCATACTAATACCAAAAGAGGACCATCCTACAAAATATCTGACTGGTACTCCTCAATATGTCAAGATCATCAAAACAAGGAAAGCCTGAGAAACTGTCACAGCCAAGAGGAGACTAAGGACATATGAAAGCTGAATATCACGCAATGTCCTGAATGGGACACTGAACAGAAAAGGACATTAGCTAAAAACCGAGGAAATATGAATAAAATATGGACTTAATTAACAATAAAGAATCAATATCATATCATTACTTGTGGCAAATGCACCACACTAATATAGCATGTTAATATTGGGGAAAACTGGTTGTAGAGTATATGGAAAATTTCTGAATCATTCTCACAATAGTTTTGTGAATCTAAAGTGCATTCATCTAAAATCTGAATTTTGAGGAAGACCAGGGCCTCCCTGCAGTGATTCAGCTCTTTTGCCTCTTTTTCTCCTGTCCATTGCCAGCCTGATGTCCCATGGACACCCACACTTCACAGGTTCTTGGTAGAACTCTGTAAGCTCTTTCTCCATTCTGCTGCTCCTTGGGACCCACAAACAATGTTAGCACACCCCGGAGCCCAGGCTCACAGTCAGAAGAAGAGTCTCCCCGAATTTTTTCTTCCTTCTTTTTTCTCCTCCCTTTTTACAGATCTATTCTAGCCCAGGCCTGGCAGCTCTAGACTGTCCACCTCTTCTCGGCATCAGTTCATGTAATTCTATTTTATCTGCATTTGAATCCTCATGACCTAGGGTTTCCTTTCCAGGTTCATTCTCCATTGTACCTCCTGTATGAACTAAGGGTTTCCATGGGTTTCTGTTCTTTCATGCATGGAAAGCTCTCTGTCTGAAATTCCATGGGCTCAGATCCACTTATTTTTCTTTTTTTTTTTTAAACATTTTTTTCTTTAGTTGTCAATGGATCTTTTTTATTTTATTTATTTATATGCAGTGCTGAGAATCGAACCCAGGACCTCACACATGCCAGGCAAGCGCTCTACCACTGAGCCACAACTTCAGCGCCTCCACTTATTTTTCAAGGCCTTTCCTAAAAGTTATCTTTTCCACTTAACCTCCCTTAATTCCACATGCTCAAAGTGGATTACTCCCTTCAGAACTTACAAAGATCCACACTTGTCTCTCCTCCTCTCCCTCTAATAGCAAGTTTCATTTTGTTCCTGCTAATGGTGCACATCACATGTCTTTTCTAAGATACAGGACCATTTCTGTGTCCTGTATGGTCCTGAGGTCATTCATTTTACACGGTGGACATTCAGGAAGGAATGCACAGGGAAAAGAATAAACAAATGAATGAATAACTTCCTATAGCTAGAAGCAATCTCAGAGTTAATGAAGTGCAGTCACAGGTACCCACAGCCTGTTGTGCAGGTGAGAAAAACCTTCAGAGAGAAAAAAAACACACACAAACACACAAGGTCACATCCCTTATTTATGGCTGCCTTAGTATCAGATAACAGCTAAGTTATTACCAAAAGAATTTTGAGCTTGCAGCCATAAAATCAATTTGAAATCCCAACTCTGAGTCTTCCCCGTTGGTACATAAACAAACAAAAACTGTTAACGTTGATGGAATGATCCTGTTGGGCAGGTGCTCTACCAGAACTCTACGTAAAGTTTCTCATTTGATTCCCAGAATAATTCTAGAACTTAGAGCTATTTTTGCCTCCACTTCAAAGAAACTCCAAGTTATTTTTTTTTAGCAGATATATTTTGAATATTTTATTATGTACTCCTTAACACTGAAGGGCCACACCATGCCTATAAGCAGGAGAAATATATAGGATAGGTTGCATGCCCACTGTGCAGGTGGCTTGCTTCAAATATTTTATGAGTGCCTTCCTTTGTTTTGCAACCAGGGTCACTGATAGCTCCAAGTCTTAAAGAGAATAAACAACTTTCCCAAGCTGCATATTTGTTAAATGTGTGAGAAAGATTTGAACATCAGCACTTGAACATGTGAAACCAACACATTCACATTTGGCCCAACAAATTGTTATTTAAACTCTCTCCACCTAATTTTACCATCTGTAAAACACATGTAGTAAGTATATTATCATCATAACATATGACGTACATTAGATATGTAAGACAGCTATAGAATGTGTAGCATTCAAATGAGATTCCAGTGACCTGAGTATTATTTATTTTACCTCTTGCACTTATTAGCAGTTTGTTGTAGGATTCAACCCTTTGCCTCTCTGTGCCTCAGTTTCTACATCTATAAAGTAAGGGACTTGACTGGAAAATATGTAAGACTCTTCTCTCTAATGCACCCTTGCATCAGGTCTAATAGTTCACATCTGTTAATATTCCGTCCATTTACTGTGTACTGGGTTATGTGCTCATAAACATGTCATGCCATTTGCATGATGTACCACATTCACCAACATGCCTGCTTCCTTCAAAATTTACACATGACAATCAAACTTCTGGTGAATTATCATTTGGTGTGGGGGCCATTCTTAGAAAAAACTCTATTTTTTGTGCAAATATTATTTTGCAAAATATTATCCATATATACTCAAATTAGAACTTAGAAAAATGTCTTTGAGATCTCTCCATCCATGGAGATGAAGATGCTTTATCATTAATAACTTCTTAACACACATACAATGAATTTGTCTAAAATGTACTTTGTTTTTGATATTTTCAATTAAAAGTTTAAAACACTTCTCTTGATTCAACATAAATTTATAAATAAGTGGTTGCATAAAATTTCATTGCACTGAAGTGCCATGATTTATTAAACTCCAATGTTGGGTATTTAGGTTATTTCCAATATTCCTTGGATTTAAATGCAAATTGGTAAAACATTGGGCTTGTGGGCTTAATCTAACCCTAATCTGGGCCTCTAATTTTGGCAACCAAATGCAGTCCAATTTTTCAGATTCTGAATGAAAGAACACTATTATCACCCAAGAATTAATTTCCCACATGTGGTTCTGAGTTAAGCCAAAGCTCAAACCTCATGGGCAAAGAATTGATGTTTAATTACTTCTAAGTTTACTTCCTCATCATCAATTTATTCAATTTATCTACATATTTATTTCAGGCCTATTGTGTTCTAAGCATTCTGCTAGATTCTGATGATATTGGTAGAATATCTTCCCCTACCTTGTATTTATACTTTAGCAAGAAAAACTGACAGTATGAACATACATGAAAGAGTGTGCATAGAGAAGGAAAATCTTGCTGTATGTGGATCACTTGGTATTATTTACCCTGTGAAAGTTTGTAACCTCTCCAAATACCTCAATTTACCTACCCATGAAATAAAGAAAATAATAGTCAATATGTATATATTACTTAGTTGGGTCCTTGACACATATTTAGAACTCAATGCATTTTATCTATTGTTTATATTCATTTTTTATTGCTGCATAACAAATTACCACACAGTTTATCGGATTCAAAAAACAAGCATTTATCAATTCCAGGTCTCTCATGAGGCTTCAGTCAAGATGCTGGCTAGGACTGAGGTCTCTTGAAGGCTTGACTTGGACTGAAGGATCTGCTTCCAAAATGGTCCAATCATTGTCTCATACCATGGGCTTCTCTGTAGGGCTGATGGAGTGTTCTTACAGTGTGGTATCTGACTCCTCTGGGAGCAAGCGATTCTGGAGAAATTACACACCATCACTTTGCCCAAATTTATTTCTCAAAATTGAGTCATCAAATCATGCTTTCCTTTAAGGAAAGGAAAATTTCATTTAAGAAAAAGAGAATTAGTATCAGAATTTATACACATTCCATAAAACACTGCATAGATGCATAAGGAATGCTTACAGTGCCTGACTTGGGGAATGCCCGCCCCCCAACCTTGGACTCTCTCAGTATATAATTTGCACCAAGAAAGTACTCTAGAATATTCATTTACTGAGATGTCCTTGTTGAACTTTATCCTATTTCTACAAATTCAGACCACCTTCATCATGACTAGACATATACAGTAACTCTGTTGATTCCAATTTTATGTTAAATAAAACTACATATTTTTAAAACTAAGCAAACACAAATTTGTCTCAATACAATCTCTTTCAAATTTCTTCATTTTAGTACAAAATCATTTTCAGTGTCCTGAGAGATATAGGGCAGCCTGGTGATAAAAATCCACAGCAATAAACAAGATGCAACTTTCAAAACTCCTGGACCAAGTGAGGCTGCAACTAGAACCCTCTTCATGAAATCCCACTCCACCCCAGTTTTCCTTACACCTGCCTGCCTGGCTGACTTCATCTGGTCTTTGGTTTTCTAATTAGGCCTATTCTCTTCAAGCACATTAATCTTTGCATGGGATAATTAAGGCCAGTTTATGGTATTTTCTTTTTTCAATTCATGTGTTTATAAGGTGCTATGTCTTTGACATAAATGATCCTTAATCTTTACTTAAACTCTGATAAACAGGCACTATTAGTCCTCATTTGTAAATAAAAGGCCTGCGTCAAAGAGAAATCTCATAATTTGCATAAGATCAAATAACGGTAGAACTGAAGTGCAGAAGTAGGCTGGCTGGCCCCCACATCCTGTTCTTTCCACACCTCCATATCCTGACATTGATATTTCAGGATATCTGCATCCTGATATTTTAATATTGCCTTTTCTTAGAGTTTTATTTCAGATCCACCTGATTACAGAAGTCGGCAATCATCCAAGTTATCCCCAGCTCTATCAGATCCTTTTCAAACATTTCCCAGAAGCCTTTTCCACCCTCATTTTTGATAATAAAATATCACCCACACACAGGATTGACAAATAAAACATAGAATGTCTGGCCAAATTTGTGTTTTAGAGAAACAAAAAGTAATTTTGTTAGTATAAATCTGTCCTGTGCAATATTTCCTCATGCTGGGACATTATTAAGCTCCAACATAGTTTGTTGTTTTTCTGAAATGCAAATTCCTTGGACATCCAGTGAGTATGGATTAAAATACATAAAACTCTCTCTGTGCCAGTTCTGAGGAGCTGAGCAGATTCTAATGTTTCTGATTTCTTCTTAACAATCAGAATGGATGTGGAACTTAAATCATAAGTCAACACCAAGGAAGATTAGAGCTTTGGGTGACACTAAACTGAAACCACCTTCTCCACCTTGGATAAATACAGTAGTTGAACACTTACTTCTCTTCAGTTGGAGTGTGGAGATCAGGTCTTCTGTGGATTTCTCGTGCAAAATCTCCTTTACAGACCCATGTTCTTTTGTCCCCCATCTGCCCCTAAAGAACCCACCAATATTTGGTATGTAATGACTTGGATGAGCAATTTGCTGCAAACCTAAATAGGGCTGTGTGGACTCAAAAGTTATTTTTTGTGTCAAACAAAATTTACCAGGACATATGGACACAACTGCTGTCCCACAGTGTGCTGTGTCATAATTCACAAGGCTCTCCCTCATCCCTTCTGGGAGGCAGTGCTTGGAGAAGAGGGCGTGCTCCTCCCAGACAGTTCTGCAGGTCCTCCAAACAGAGTCATGTTCTCAGGGCAAAGTCCACTGAAAGTCCCTGAGAATGAAGTGCCAAAACCCCAGGACGTGCTGCACACTGTGTAGACTTGGCCTTCCTCCCGCCACACTGATCTTTCAGATCCCCAAAGGAGCCCCAGACTTCCTATATGTCTTAGTCTCTTCTCTGCTGCTATAACAGAATACCACAGACTGGGTGACTTATAAAGAAAAGAAATGTATTAGTCCCAGAGGCTGATAATCCAAAGATTGAAGGGCCGTCTAGTAGAGTCCTAACATGGTGGAAGGCATCACGTGGCAAGAAAACACGCAAGAAAGAGGAGGCAGGAGGAAAAGAAAAATGAAGAAACCAAAGTTGCTTTTAGAACAATCCACTCTTCAGATAAAAAGCCCACTTCTGCAATAATGGTGTTCATCTGTGATGAGGGCAAAGCCCTCTTATGACCTAGTCACCTCTTTAGGGCTCCACCTTTCAATGTCATTATGTCAGCATTTAAACTTCAACACAAATTTTAGAGGGCACATTTAAACCACAGCACTATATATGATTTCCTTTCCAGGTATCCCACTCTTCTCTATTCTGGAAAACACCTACTAATATTTCAGGTAGCTGCTGAATATGATTTCTGGTCTGAGGCCTCTGTGTGGCTCTATCCTTCTCCCCACCACAACTAGGTCAGCTTTGCTATTCATGTGTTTTCACAGCTTCTGATACAATCCTGCTGAATTCACTCTTAGTATGAGGGCATATCTAATTCCTGTCTTGCCTGGTAGATTTATTGTTGATCAAAGGCAAGAATGATCTCTTCTGTTCACGCTTTCATTCCTAGCACCTAGACTCACACAAATGTTAGTGTGTTCAGTAAGTATGAACGGAATAAGATGAATGGAAACTTCTGATATTTCAGGCTGGAAACTCCAAAGAACTTCCTATCCACCTTCCAGCCTTTCTCTCACCATCTCCAGCCTCCCATGTCTGCAGCCCTGACTCTGATGACTTTATCTCTTCCCTCTCTTTGTCCTATTGTATTAGAGAATAGTCTGGAACTATGCACTTCCAAGTTGACTTTCAACACTTGAAATGTTGCTGTCACCCATGTTTGTTGTCTTCCAATGCATTAAGGTAGTCCAAGGTGCCACCTCAATGATTAGGAAATGACATCAGGTGGGGAGAATGAAGAGCATATGTTGGTCAGCGTCCCTTTACTATAACAAAACATACTTGGATAATCAACTTAAAAAAGAGGAAAAGTTTAATTTAGCTCATGTTTTAAAGGTTTCTGTCCATAACACTTGGCCCCTTTGCCTTTGGTCCTATGACAAGGCAGTACATCATAGAAGGGAACATATAGTGGAGAAAGCTGCTTACCTTATGGTGGACAGGAAGCAAAGAGAGGCAAAGGGACAAGAGTCCCAATATCCCCTTCAAGTGAACACTCTTAATAACTCGGCTTACCCCCATTAGGTTCTTCTACTCTAAAAGGTCCCACAATCTCCCAATGGTGCCACAGACTGGACACCAAGCCTTGAGTACACGGGCCTTTGGAGACACTTACCTAAGCCATAGCGAAGCACAGTCTCACTTCAAAAGGAAAAAAAAACCCTGATTTTTTCTATTAGCACTATCAACCTTTCTTTTGTCCCCTGGCCTTTTTAATGATCTCTGTACTCTGCACTGTCTCCTTCAAACTCATGTTTGTTTCTGCCGTGGCTCAGAGAGTCCCTGGTCTTCCTCATCGGCTTCCTCATCCTCCAGGAACTGCTTCCACCGTGGTGTGGTGTGCTGCTTTCCTCAATTGCTCTATAAACAGCCTGATTGCTGCCGTTGATGATCTATTCTGTTCACTTATGTGTAATTTCCACCAGGTAGCCAAAGCTCTTGTTTTTAATGAACTCACTCTTTCAAATTAAAAATATAAGAAAATGATCTGGACGAATGTCTCTCTCCAGAAACTTCCTGGAGCATAGTTTGCCTAAAGCCTTCTGGAAAACAAAGAAGCTAGAGACTCAATACAGTGAGATCTGTTCATCTTTCTTGATATGCAGGGAGGTTAAAATGGTGCTTCCTGAGGCTGTGGGTACCTCTTACTCCCAGTGTGGGTCCACATGTCCCCTTCACCTTTCCTCCTGGAAAACACCTCCTAGAATGACAGGTGCTTTTCCTACTCTCTTCTACCTTTGATCACTCACTTTTTCCACAAATCAACTTCCTTTTTTTTAGAAATAAAAATTTAAAGTTGTTTATTCTACATGTATATGAAGAGGTAACTGCTCAGGGATGGATGGATGGATGGAATGAATCTCCATATTCCATTCCCTGGCTGAAATTCCCTAAGAGTCGTATCTATCTTTGTGGTTGATGACCACACACAACTCCTGCTAGGAATTGGTCACACTAGGTCACACAAAGAGAGAAAGAAGTAAACAATCTCACCAGCCTCTGACAAATGAAAATACAAGAGAAGAGAGGTGTTATGCAGGTTGTGGATTGCATGCCTCTCTGAAGATGGATTTCTGGAGCTCTGGCCTCTACTTGAACTTGGAGGCCAACTGGAAAACATTCTCCACTTTCCCTATTCCCTAGTGTTAGTCAGAAGCAATCCAGTTAGAAGGAAGCAGTCTTGGAGACAAGTCTCAGAAAGCCACTTGCGTAGCACTTGGACTGTCTCCACCTGCCATGCAAGCTGTCTGGGCTGGCTTTTGGCCCTTCCCTTGCTATCTACCTTGCTTAGCCTCATGCTTAATCAACTAGGGAGCAGCAGAGTCCTGTAGTAGCTCCTAACCACTGAAAAACTTTCATGAGTCTGAATGTAGAAAAGGGACATTGAAAGGAGATTGGGCAAAAATTGTTGTCCGTGGGGATTTCATAAGTCGATTTCAAAGTTGATTTCAAAGAATGAGAAGACAAGTGATAACGTTATCATAGAACAGAAATGTTGGTGACCGTGGATTCAAGGTTACCGACCTTGGTTCAAAGGTGTTAGCCATGGGATCTAGAGTGGTGGCCATCTGATCACTGGAACAAGAGAGAACCATCCAACAAAGTTGGAAAGAAGAGAAAATGCAAGCCACACAGCTTGTGTGTGTTTTCTAGAGACTGGAAATCGTAAGTTATTAGGGGCACCAGTCTGTGGAGATGGCTGTTCAAAAGCTTTTGCCCAAGTATAGAGAGAGGAAAACAACGACATGGGTGGAGCTGCTGCATACTCCTCCATGAACTCACACTGCAAGTCCTGAGTTTGCCTCCAGCTGAATTGCTCTTCATAATCCCTGACTTCTGGTCAGTGGGTAAACAATACTCCATGTGTTCAAATGAATTTACAATTGATTCAGTCTTTAGTCCAAACAATTTTTATGGAGTAGGGTGGGGAAGGCAGAGCTAAGCCTCTTAGTAGCTTCTCCCTTCTTCATTCCCTGAGATAGCATCAGGGATTAGGAAGCAAAGTGTACACAGAGTAGTCCCTAAATGAAGATGGCTTTGATTTAGGATGTCAATACCCATATTCTAATGGATCAGGCTCACTGTTTACATTTTCTTCAAACGAGCTCATGTTTTGTCTTTTATTTGCTAGCATTGACATAAATGCTAGACAGGTGTTCATTCTGTGATTAGAGGTGGAGGAGGAAATAAATTGTGTGTAAGGGGCAGGTTACTGACCTGGTCTCTAGAGAGGATCAGAGTGCTGAGAGTTTGAGGGTCCCAGTGAGATATAAGGATGAGGAGTGTCCACCTCCACTGTGTCCCCTCTTGTGACCTGATTCTGGGCTGTAACTTTTTAACTTTTTCATATCCTTAGACATTCTTTTTCTTTTTCATCACCTGAAAATTTGCTGAAACTCCACATCAGCTGGTGAAGTGCCTTGGGTAGTTTCATTCCAACCTCTTCACTTTGGGTAAAGTGTCCTCTTTGAGAATTCATTAATGAAGTGCAGGGGAGAACCAAAAAAAATGTGCTCTGGCTGCCATTCATTGTCATGACTAACAAAAAACTTTGTAAGTTGTGAAATATCCCTACAGTAATGTGCACTCATAAGTGTGGCTGTTTAGTGCTGTAATTATTGATCATTTCTCAACTTCTGTTTCAATTTTTGTTTTAAGCCAAAAATGTCATATAAAGTTGCTTTACGTTTCTAAGTATTAAGTATTGGAGATTTTTGTTTGTTTTGGATGGGAATGGGGAGTTGGAAGTGAAAATTTTTTTTTCTAGAAACACACAATTCTACTATAGTCAAAGGATATTTGGGATTTATGAAGATGTCATTTGTGTGCTATTCATAGTCTGCTTATAACTTCTCTGTAGTATTTGAAAAGAATGTGTCCTAATTTGTATATTTCATGAATAAAAGCTTTCAAAGTTCTCCCTTTGAGGATCCTGCTTTTGTGGCCATGTTGAGAGACACCATACCCTCAACTTTATATGAAGACGCAACAAATTGTTTTAAAACTGCTATCGTTTGGACGTATTCCCTAAAGACCGATGGGTTAAAGGATTGGTGTCCAGTCTGTGGCACTTTGGGAAGGTGGTGAAATCTTATGAGGTGGAGCCTAATGGAAGAAAGTTAGGTCACTGGGGATGTGCCTCAAAAGAGATTTTGAAAGCCCAGCCCCTCCCTGTTTCTCTGTCTGCTTCTTGGCCTCTGTGGGATGAGCAGCATTCCCTGCTTCAGGCTCCTGCCATAATGCACTGGGCAGCTGCAGGCCCAGAGCAGCAAGGCCAAATGACCATGGACTGAGACCTCGGAAAATGAAGTCAAAATAAAGTGTTTGTGTTTTTAAGTTGATTTTCTCAGTCATTTTGTCACAGTGATGGAGAGATAATGCAAGGTAGCTAATATTTTGTTTTATATTTAAAATTTGAATCAACTTTGAATCAAATTTAACATGAGATAGCAATTTTTTTCTAAATGATCATCCAGTTCAAACTTAGTTTCTAAATGATGAAGCCATCCTTTCTCTCTCTCACCCAACTTCATTTTAGAGCAAATCCTATCAATACACTTATTTATGAACTACATAATGTTTCACATTTGTTAATAAAATTCTGACCCGTTACTTTTATACAATACTTTCTTAACTGGTAGCAATTGTGGCTTCGTGTTTTAATTTTTATTTATTTATTTATTTTTGCTAAGCTTTAGAAAAGTAGTTATGGGGACTGGAGATGTAGCTCAGTGGTATAGAACTTGCATAGCATGCATGAAGCCCTCCCTGGGTTTGATCCCCAGTATCTCATTCCTGACACACACAAAAAAAGGAGTCATGTGGCATTTTACTGAAATCACTTTAATATGTAGAAAAATAGGGAGAATCAACATCTTTCATAATGTCTTTTTCTTAAGGCATTTAATAGCATGTCCCTAAACACTGATGCTTATACTTAAAAATATCCTTCAAGGTCCCTGAAGCAAATGTGGTCCACAGGAATGTTATTAGTGAGACATTATCTTATATAGTGGTAGAAGAGACATGTGTTTTGTACTGCATTCTATTTAAATTTTACCTAAGCCCCTTTAGGTAAACTAGAACTGTGCTCTCATTAATAGTCATAAATTTGGAGTGACCCCAAGAGACCACTGTCCCTTGTGTCTAATTTCAGTCTGAAAGAATGTATTAAGAACAAATTCTCTACACTATAAATCAGCCACCTGCCAACATTTAATTGACTTAGATCTAATATTTGTGCTCTGTAGGTCAACTCATTTAGTACCTGAATGTACATTTTTGCAACTAATTTATCTTGAAGTTTCATTAGGAAATGATATTGCTTAAAATTAATCATTTTCTGGGTGAATTATTAGAAGGTTTCATGGTCATGGTGGGAGACTGTAGATACTTATTCAGAACATTTTCTGAATCATTGCAGGGGCCTTGGCCCCCATTTGTCCTGTGCTTCAAGCATATCAGTACTGTTTTTTTTTTAATCCTGCTCAAATATGATTCTTTGTTCCATCTATGTGAAAACTGAATGGCCTTCTTTTCAGGAACAAGTTTGTTCAGACACTGCAGTTTTCCTTAAAATAAGTCAGCCCGCCATTTGTGCTTTTGCACATTTGGATCTGATTTCCTTTGGAACAAACATTAATTTTGCTCCCAGTCTTTCCATAGTATAACTTCAACCGGTTCCCAAAGTTTGTTCAAATTCTCATCATGAGACATATTCCCTGGCCCACTGCTGTCTAATAGGAACAGTTGCACAAATTGGACGAGGGACACCCCTGGATGGACACAGTTCCACAAAAGCACAGCTTGCAGAGATGTGTACAAAAGTGTAAAAGGTATATAACAAGATTTATCATCTTAATGACTTAGGAGTGTACAGTTCAGTAGTGTTAATAGAACCACGTGGTTGTACAATCAATCTCCATTTTTTTCATCTTACAAAACTAAAACATCTCACTTCCCTCTCTCCTCAGCCTCCCAAAACCACCACTCTACTTTCTATGAATCTGACTATAGACACCTTGTCTAAGTCTGATCACATAGCATTTGTCTTTTTGTGACTGACTTACCATTATGTATTTCAGATTCATCCATGTTTTAGCATGTGGCAAATTTCCTTCCTTTGAAAGAATGGATGCTATTCCATTGTGTGGATGGATATTCCACATTTTTTTTCTATTTATCTACTTGTTGCATCCACCTTTTGGCAGTTGTAAACAACGCTGCTATGCATGTGGGTGTACAAATATCTCCTTGAGTGCTGCTTTCTAGTATTTTAGCTACATACCCAGAAGTGGTATTGCAGGATCAAATGGTAATTGCATTTTGAATTTTTTGATGAACCACAGTAGTGTCTTCCATGGCTGCTATGCCATTTCACATTCAGAACACAAGGTTCTGATTCCTCTACATCCTTGCCAACTTGTCATTTCCTGGTTGTTGTTGGTATTGTTATTGTTGTTTATATGGCTGGCATCCTAATGGGTGTGAGGTAGTATCTCATTATGGTTTGGTGTGGCATTTCCCTAACGATTAGCAATGTTGAACACTTTTTCATAAGCTTGTTAATCATTTTGTATCTTCTTTGGAAAAATGTCCATTCAAGTTATTTGCACATTTTTTAAAATCAGGTTGATGCCTTTTAACTGTTGAGTTATGAAAGTTCTTTGTGTATTCTGGCTAATGACCCCTTAGGATATCATCCTGCACATGATATGATTTGCAAATACTTTATTTCATTTCATAGGTTTCTTTTTCACTCTGTTGAGTGGGTCCTTTGATGGTGCATTTTCAATTTTGATAGAGTCCAGTTGACCTATATTTGCTTCTGTTGCCTGTTCTTTTTCCATCTTGCCCAAGAGAGCATCACTAGATTCAACACCTTGATATGTCTCCTCTCTTATCTTCTCAGAGTTTTATAGTTTTAGCTTGACTTTAGGCCTGTAGCCCATTTTGAGTTAATCTGTGTATAATGTATAGAATGAGGATTTAACCTCAGCCGTTTGTGTGTAGATACGCATTCCCAACACCATTCCTGAGAATACTGTTCTTTCTCTCAGTGAATGGTCTTGGCTCTCTTGTCCAAATTACTGAACCAAATATGTGAAAGTTCATTTCCTGACTTTCTGCACTAGTCCATGGTCTACATGCATGTCTTTATACCAGTACCACACCATTTTGTTTAATGTGGCTTTGAAGTAAGTTTTGAAATAGGAAGGATAAGACCTCCAACTTTGTTCTTCAAGACCGATTTGGCCACTCTGGGAGACTGCACTTACAGTGAAGGAGGAAAAGGCATCTCTTCCGTCTGGGATGCAGCCTTGTGCCAGAGCATCCTGCACAGTGAGCAGCACTGGCCCCTGGCCTGAGAGACCATTTAAGGAGACCTGTCTGAACAGTCAGATATGGAGGCCCTGCCACTCACCAAATACTGCCTGAGGGACATCTGAGTGATTCAGCTTCTAAATTAGATCAATTCTGCTCTTTATTGAAGTCACATCATCACAACTCTTGACCATCCCTTATGAACCAGAAACTGATATGTACAAGGCTGGTTGATGTTTTATAGATGAGCATTGCTTGCCCTTAGCTTTTCTGTGGTTCTCACAGCATATGCTGAAGATTACTCTGAAGACCTACTAGCCTCATTGGACAGTTACTCTTGTTATAGGGAGCTGCTGAGGATGTGGTCTCCTCATCACCACCCACAGGAGAAACTTGCCTCTAACATTAGTGCTCTGAAACAAATGTCTCCCAAAGCACTGCTTGTATTACATGAACCCTGAAAGTAATCCTCTTTTGTTGGTTTTGTAATGGATTATCTTTATGTGTTTCTCTTAATCCTTAGAAACGTCAAGGTAAATGTGGATCCACCTGTAGCAAATGTGCAGGGCTTGCTGGCATACCTCTTTGAGGACCAACTTAGACTGTCCTATACTATCTGTAAGTGGCATCCCAACTCTTTGGAACGAGAGGAGGTTTGCATATACAGTCATCCCTTGGAATCCGTGGGGGATTTGTTCAAGGAAATCTGCAGATACAAAATTCCTCGGAAGTTCAAGTCCTTTATATAAAAATGGCTTAGTATTCGCATATAGCTTGTGCACATTCTCCTATATACTTTAAATCAACTTTTAATACAATGTAAATGTTATTTAAATAGTTACAGTACTCTATTGTTCAGAGAATTGTGACAAGAAAAAAAGTCTGTTCATATTCAGTACAGATGCAGTTAGTTTTTTCCTAATATTTTCAATCCTAAATTGGTTGAATCTGCAGATGTGAAACAGCAGATACAAGGTCTGGCTGTGCTTCATTTCTAAAAATGTTTGTATCTGTTTAACAGCTAAAAGAGCATATATATTATTAAGATTCACTTGGGGGCTGGGTTGTGACTCAGTGGCAGAGCGCTTGCCTAGCATGTGTGAGGCACTGGGTTCAATTCTCAGTACCACATATAAATAAAGGAATAAACAAAATAAAGTTCCATCAAAACTAAAAAAAAAATTTTAAAGACTCATTTGGTTGCATTTTGCAGAAAGCTGATTCAAACTACTTTAAACAAAAAGGTTGGGGAGGATTTTATGAGCTATAAAACTGGGATGAATGGCTCGACCTCTGGCCTTTGCAAGATGTTATCATGATTGTCTCTCATTTCCTATCTCTGTAGCTTTTCTTTCCTCTCTGCTGTGATTTTCTCAGTAGGTTCTTCCCTTTTCAGTAGGTGAAAGACTGATCCCAGAAGAGTCATTTGTAGGTCACCTCTTTGGAAACCCCTGTGGGTCCAGCCTAACCTCAGGGGGGCTCTCCTTGGCCTGTCCTGCTGGATGTTCCTAAGGCTGGACCACTCAGTCTAGCAGGATGAATGTGTTTTGGGTAGTCAGTTCTGAGTCACCTGGCTTCCTCAAGGCTGAGACCTGAGACTAAATTTCATAGGCAGAGAATGGGGTTAGGAAATTGAAGCGCATTCACAGTAGAAAGGGAAGATGAGAAGGGGAAAATTCCTAATTTTCTGTACAACATTCTTAAAAGGATTCCTCAAGAATAGTGACCAATTTTCCCTAGTAGAGGACTAGCTTCTTCAATATTCTCCTCAAGATGTTTCATCTGGTTTCTCTTTGAGAACATTCCAGAATAAACAACTCATTACCACCAATTACCTTCCATTCCAATGTGAGACAGTGCTGGTTATCAGAAAAAGCATTCTTAATTTCAGTGAGTCTGAATCTTCCTGTAATTTCTTTTTGTTAATTTTTAGTTAGTTTTTATTTGTTCTAATTGGTTATACATGACAGTAGAATGCTTTTTCACACTTTGTAAAAAAATGGACCACAACTTCTCATTCCTCTGGCTGTACCTAGTGTTGAGTCACACCGGTAGTGTAATGATACATATATATAGGGTAATAATATCTGTCTTATTCTACCATCCTTCCCATCCCCACCACCCCACTCTACCCCTCCCTCCCCTCTGCTTAATCCAAAGTTCCTTCATTCTTCCCTACCCACCCCCACTACTCCCTGTAATTTCTAAAGAATGAGACAAACATCTCTATGTATATGTATGAATACTCAAATTGTATGAGTCTACTTTGTGTACAACCAGAAATACTCCATTTGTGTACAATGAACCAAGATAAAAAATAAAAAAAGAATTGTCTTCACTCAAACCTTCATATCTTCACAAGATAAAATTATAATCTCATCTTCCCCAAAGGATGTTCGATACATTTGAGATAAATCTCAACATGTCTTTGATATTACATGTTCCGCCTTCCCAGCACCTTTTGAAGATCTTTATTAAAATATCCATCTCAGATCAAGGATATTATTTTCAACTTCAATGGACTCCACAGATCTCTTGAACTTCACCTGCTATCAGAGAATTCCCCTTGTATATATTATACCATCAAATAATTTAATATCACAAGTATTGGAAATGATCTCTAAATATTGATTAAAACCTGCCATCACTCTCAATAGTAAGCCCCAAAGTGAGTTAATTTTTACCAGTCACATTTCAATTTGGTTAATAGTAAGTTTAACAGCACAGCTAATGTTAAGTACCAGATTCTTTAGATAACTTATTATAATTTCTACAATGTTTCTCAAAATTAATTATCATTAATAACCCATTTTACAGACAAGCAAGTAAGCTGGAACTTGTAAAATATCTCATATTTAATCAGTGATCAAATTCGCATCTGAGTTCAGATACCTTTGATTCCAAAACCAAGCTCTTTGCTTCATACTCCAAGCTCCACGGTTGAGGTCAACTGAAATCATCCGATCTACTTCATTCAAATAGATACCAATTGTTTTGTCCACACTTTCCACATGTGCAATGGATTCTTCTTCATGTGGGCTGAGTAGAAAATAATACATCAAGCCTGAGACTGATGTCCTTAGAAAGACTTGTTTGCAAAGTTGGCCCTTAATGGGTACCAAGTTTCTGGGAACTTAGATTTCATGAGGTTACCACCATTCTTTTATAAAAATGACTCCCATTGCCTCTTTGTTCTAAACAGGTTTATGATAAATATGTGCTTTTCTTTCTGGTGTGTGGAGTTTTGGTATATGTTAGGCAGAGGGGGTACCTACATGACCACTTCATATCAAAAGCACTGGGAACTTCCCTAGTAGATGTGGAGCACATGTTGTCTCACACACACACACACACACACACACACACACACACAAATTGCTGAAGGGCTTGAGTTCATCCTGTGTGGCTTCTCTAGGAGAGGATTCTTGGAAGCTAGTGCCTGGTTTCTTCCAGATTTTGTACCATATGCTTTTTCTCTTTGCTGATTTTGCTTTGTGTCCTTTCACTGCAATAAATCATTTCCATAATACGACTACATGCTGATTCCTCTGAGCCTTCTAGGAAACCACTGAACCTGGGGGTGGTCTTAGGGACCCCCAACACAGGTTGTATATGTTGTTTGTTCCTGTTAAACTTACTCATAATCATTTCAAATCTTTTTTTCTCTCTCAATATTAAAAGAGGATTTAAAATTATATGTATATACATCTTAACATATATTATATTTCATATATATGTAGTCCTTCTTGATTTTAACTCCATTTTTTGATAATTGTTTTGAATAAGAAAGTCAAACACAGTACTGTATTAAGACCGTGTCAAGACTAAGCTATCAATCAAACTGTTGGGGCATGGTTGCTAAACTGGTTACATATTTTTCCATGAGTAGTATTGAAAAGAATATATTTCATTATATTGTTCTCTAGTATTTCCTAGGAGATTGTTGTCACTTACAAAATTAAGGCATACAGTCCAAAGCACTCTCATTTTTCCCACATGTAGTTATATGGTATTTTAAAATAACTAGAGGTTTCCTAGTATTATTTACTCTTACTGAGCTCATGACCTCTTTGTAATCACCAGAGAAGATTATTTTATTAAGAATGATAAGAAACTATGTACTGAAATGTTTTATTATATCAGTATTTGTATCTTAGTTTTATTTTATGCTTTTTTCCATTTAAATAAACATTTCCTCACCTCTTATCTTCTGCATTCTTTGTAAAGAATTGGTCCATTTCATTTAAGTTATCAACTTTGTGGTCCAAAATATTTCACAGTATTCCTTTATTATCCCTTTTGTGTCCACAGAATCAGTAGTGATTGGCACTCCTTCTTTTCATCTAATATTTTGTATCTCTCACTTATTTCCTTGTAACCCAGCTAGAAGTGACCAATTTTGTTTATCTTTTCAAAAATTCAGCTTTTGTTGATTTTTTTTTGTTATTTTCTTGTTTTCATTTATTTCTGCTTTAACTTCTGCTATTTCTTTTCTTCAGCTTGCTTTGAGTTTATATTGCTTTTACTCTAGTTTCCTAAGGTAGAATCTCATGTTATTATTTATTTCTTCTTTTCTATTATATACATTCAATGCTATAAGTTTCCCTCTAGCACTCCTTTTGCCTTATTTCACAAATTCTGATGTGTCGTCCTTTTTTCACTTTAGTTCAAAATATTTTAATTTCATTTGAGATTTCTTCTCTGACTCATGTGTTATTAATAAGTGTGTTGCTTAATCTCCAAATATTTGGAGATTTCCCAGCTATCTTTCTGTGTCTTATTTCTAGATAATTTCATTGTGGTCTGAGAGCATATTTTGTATGAATTATATTCTTTGAAATTTGTTTAATGCATTTTATAGCCCAATGAGATCTATCTTGATAAATGTTCCTTGAGAGCTTGGAAAAAATGTGTATTCTGCAGCTGTCATTGGATGAAATACTTCTTAGATGTCAGTTCAGTCCAGTTAATTGATGATGCTATTCGGTTAAACTATGCCTTCCTGACTTTCTACCCACTGCATCTGTCAATACTGATTGAAGGTTATTAAATCTTCAGTTATAATAACGGACTCATCTATTTCTCCATGCACTTCTATCAGCATTTTCCTCCTATATTTTGACATTTTGCTGTTAGGGACATACAGGTTAGGCACCGTTTCTTCTTGGAAAATCGACTCTGTCATTATGTATGTCCATCTTCATCCCTGATAACTTTCCTTGTTCTGAAATTAATAAAGCTACTCTAGCTTTCTTTAGAGTTGTGTTAGTATGGCATATTTTCCTCCAACTTTAACTCAATCTCTCTGTGTCTCTAAAATGGATTTATTGTAAAGAACATGTACCTTTGTCTTGTATTTAACCCTTCTGCTCGTTTCTCTTTTCTAATTAATGCATTTAGATCATTGATGTTTAAAGTGATGATTGGTATAGTTGGACTAATCTCTCTCATGTTTGTTACTATTTCTATTTGTTACCTTTTTCTCTCTCTTTTTTGTTGTTATTGCTTTTAACTTCTTTACTTTTTTAAAAATAAATTTAACGAATAAAATATATATTGAAATATCAGATAAAAATTAACTTACATTTCAAGACTGTATAATTGAGAACCGCTCCCCCAAACTTCTGACCAAAAAGATAAAGAGAAAACCTGTAACATAGATTTGTTTTGCTTTGAAAGAACAAGATTATCAACTCATAAATCAAAATCCTGAACTTTAACAGTAATTGAGGTGTAGCTGACAGTCTGGGGAAGAAAGCTGCATGACCTCCCCCTAACTTCTTTACTTTTAAAAGTGACTTTATATAATTTAATTTTATTCTCTTCTAACAAAGCCATACCCTTATTTCTAGACATTTTGGGTGATTGCCCTTGAGTTCGTAGTACATATTTAAAACTAAATCCATTTTCAAATAACACTGCCACTTCACACGTAGTGCTTTACAGTGAAATATCCCCAATTATTCCCTCCATGCCTCAAAACATTGCTGCCATTCATTTCATTTATCCATATGCTATAATCACCCAGTGCACTACTATTATTTTGAAAGAACTGTTATTCTTTATAACAATTAAGAATAAGTAAAATATTTTTAATTTTTAATTTTTCACTTCATTAGCACTCATTCTTTCTTTATACATATTCAAATTTCTGACCTCATTTTTCCTCTCTCTGAAGTATTCCTTTTTTTCCCCTCTCTGGTTGTACACAAAGTAGAGTCACACCATCTGTGCATTCATACATGTACACAGGGCAATGATGTCTGTCTCATTCTGTTATTATTCCTGCCCCCCCGAACCCAACCCCACCCCTCCCTTCCACTATGCTCTCTATCCTTCCTCCATTCTTGCCTCCCTTCTACCCCGCAATATGCATCATCATTCACTTATCAGAGAGACCATTTGGCATTTGGATTTTGGGGATTGGCTAATCCCACTTAGCATGACAGTCTCCAACATCATCCATTTACCTACAGATGCTATAATTTTATTCTTCTTTATGGCTGAGTCATATTCCATTGTGTATATATACCATAGTTTCTTTATACATTCATCTATTGAAGGGCATCTAGGTTGGTTCCACAATCTAGCTATTGTGAATTGAGTAGCTATGAACATTGATGTGGCTGCATCACTGTAGTAATCTGATTTTAAGTCCTTTGGGTATAGGCCAAGGAGAGGGATAGCTGGGTCAAATGGTGGATCCATTCCAACTTTTCTAAAGAATCTCCACACTGCTTTCCAGAGTGGCTGCACCAACTTGCACTCCCACCAGCAATATATGAGTGTACCCTTTTCCCCACATCCTCGCCAAAACCTGTTGTTGCCTGTCTTCTTAATAAAGGCTTTCTAATTGGGGTAAGATGAACTCTTAAGGTGGTTTTGATTTGCATTTCTCTTGTAACTAGGGATGTTGAACACTTTTTCATATATCTGTTGATTGCTTGTAGATCTTCCTCTGTAAAGTGTCTCTTCATTTCCTTGCCCCATTTATTGATTGGGTTATAAGTGTTGTTGGTGTAAAGATTTTTGAGCACTTCATAGATTCTAGAGATAGTGCTCTATCTGAAGTGTGTGTGGCAAAGATTTTCTCCCACTCTG
>JAJEJO010001666.1:582237-593185 GCA_020662805.1 Glaucomys volans
TTGCTAAAATTTTGTTAAGAATTTTTGCATCTATGTTCATTAGGGATGTTGGTCTGAAATTTTCTTTCCTTGATGTGTCCTTCTCTGGTTTTGGTATCAGGGTGATATTAGCTTCATTGAATGAGTTTGGAAGGGTTCCCTCCTCCTCTATTTCATGAAATACTTTAAGGAGTATTGGAATGAGCTCTTTGAAGTATTCTTTCTATAGTTCATTCAAGGCAAGTCTACTGAAGATAAATTCCTTTTCTGTGTGTGTGGAAAAGTATTTCCAATTTCACTTTTGAAGGGTAATTTTGCTAAATACAAAATTCTTGGTTGATGGAGTTTTGTTTTTCTTTTCAACACTTAATGTATTTCATTCCATTCTCTTCTTTTTTATGTGGTTTCTCCAAGGAAGTCTGATTACTTCTTATCTTGCTTATCTGTGAATATGGGGTATTTTTTCTTTTGACTTCCTTTAATATTTTATCTTTGTCTTTGGTTTTCTGCAGCTTGAATACAATATACATAGGTGTGATATTTATCTTAGTGTTCTTGGAGTTCCCTGAACCTATAGTTGGGAGTATGTCCCTAATTTTGGAAAATTCTCAGTTATTTTTAGTTCAAATATTTTTTCTTTTTCTTTGTCTTTTTTCTAAAATTCTGGTATTCTTATTATGCCTATGTTAAAACCTTTTGTAATTGTCTCATTATTCTTAGGTATTGTAAACATTTTTATTATTCTTTTTTCCTTTGCACTTCAGTTTAGGAAGTTTCTATTGATAAATTTTCAAGTTCACTGACTCTCCTTTACTGTGTCAATGTACTGATGAGCCCATCAAAGGCCTTCTTTCTGTTACAATGTCTCTAATTTCCAGAATATCCTGTGAATTCTTTTACAGTCTTTTCATTTCTCTGCTTTCATTACCCAGATCTTGTATATTGTACACTTTTTCCACTAGAGTCCTTAGCACACTATTTGCCATTGCTATTTTATTTATTATTTATTTACTTACTTACTATTGTGGTACTGAGGATTGATTTCAGTGGTGCTTTACCACTAAGTTGCATCTCCAGACTTTTTAATTCATATTTAAGATGGGTTCTCAAAACTGCCCACACTGGTCTTGAGCTTGTGATCCTCCTTCCTCAGTCTCCAGAGTCACTGGAATTACAAACTTGCACCACTGTCCTTGGCAGTCATTTTTATCTTAAATTCTTGCTCTGATAACTCCAAAATCTGAATTACACCTGAATATGGCTCTGTTCTTTGATTTGTTGCTTCATACTGTGTTCAATTCTTTTTTGTCTTTTAGCATACTTTGCAATTTTTCATGGAAACCTGTTCGTTGTGTATTGCATAATAGGAACTCAGATTAATGAGAATTTGGGTAAGGGTTTTTTTTTTTAATTTTAGTTAGAAGATAGCATGTCTGTGTGTGTCATGGCTGCAGGTGTGTGAGGCTTTGATTTCCTTTAGTCTTTATTTTTGTTTTCTTTGTTGTCTTTGAGTTTCCTTAGACACTTCTCTAAAATAGAATCTGAGCATCACATCTCTGTTAACTGTAAGTCTCGTGTTATTATACACGATCCCTGATCCTGAATCCAGCAGCTTTTGCTGTGATTATCTGTGGTCACTTCTCCCCAGTTTGGAAGACATGTGACCTTAGTTCTCTGTTGAGTATGAAAAGAGATGTTGATTTTGGTTGTTCAGTGTTTTACTTCTTTTGTTGTGAGTGTGAAGGTAATGACTTACATACAGTCAGAGCGGAAACCAGAGCCTGTCCATTCTTTGTGATCCCCTAAGTAAAGGTAAGCAAAATGTTGCTCTATAATCATGCTTATGCATTTTCTACATTTTCTTTTCTTTTCTTTTTAATTAATTGGGATTGAACCTAGGGGCACTCTACCACCGAGCTCATGGTCAGCCCACCTTTTAAATTTTGTTGAGACAGGTTCTTCCTAAGTTGCCAAGGTCGACCTCAGATTTATGATCCTCTTGCCTTAGACTCCAGAGTTAGTGGGATCACAGATGTCACCCAATGCCTAGCTTTTTCTACACTTCCAGTAAGAGTTACTTGGACCTTAAGATATAAACCTATGCAAATGGTTATATTTTCTCTTTGTTCTTATCATAGGATTAAATGTTCACTTTATGCTACTTGCTTTACCTTTCCCAGACAGCATTTAAGTGTCATTCAAAGGATGGGTGCTTTATAAAAATAGGAGAAATGTGATAGAATTGATGGATTCTGGCAGGACCATTTATTTAGTGTTGATCATCCCTAGTGACCCATGGAGTTAGCAATTGAATCCAAGCCCCCGCACCCGGTTTTAGTAGGCATGCTTTAAACAATGTTCATAAAACTGGAAACCTCGATAGGGAGTCCCCTGATTATTTGGGATGAATTATGGTTACTAAAGCTATGCTGTTGACAATAACTCCTTTATCATTTGTGAGAATCCATTTCTTCTGAAGATGTTTAGATTTTCCTAATACTCAGCAACCCTAAAGACAATACTAACCAAAAGGCTTGGCCCAACTTTATGGAAAGTCTGGTGCTGCCTAGGCATGTCTTACTCATTCTGACTTCTTTCCCAGGCTGGGGGAGGCACAGGGGTTGGATATGAGCTTCAGCAGAGATGGAAGCCGAGCTTCTGCTCAACTCAATGAAAGAAGCTTGTGTCCATGGAATAATCAGCTCATAAAACAATCAATTAGCACATTTGGCTATTAACTGAAAGTCCAGAATCCATCCAAGGGTGAGAATTTAACATTTCCCCCCTCTGACATTTGCATGAGCTTTTCTCTGACTCTGTCTTTTGGACTGGGTTATTCCCTCTGACTGGAATTTCTGGTCCTCAATTCCTTACCCAGGTTTTCTCACCCAGGTTTTCTCCTGGGCGAATAATAATTTTTGGCCAGCATTTTCATATCTCTGAAGCCCTTCCTGACCATGCAAACCTGATGTTAATCTTCCTCTGGGGAAGAAAAGTGACTGTCTAGCCCAAAATGGTTTCTCCTGTATGTAAAACGATGCTCAACCTTCCGTAGATACCCACACTCATCAATATCTTTGCATGAACTAATGAAATGTGTGTGTCTGAGCTTATACTCTCCGCAGGAAATAGTCTGTATAATTTGCCCACCTGCCTCACTAGATCATGAACTCTTTAGAAGTAGGGAATGTGACTCCTATTTCAGTCTTCCTAAAGCCTAGCTCAGAACCCAAAATGTAATAATGAAGACTCAATAAATATTTATGGAATAAATATAAAATTGCTGAGACAGACAGTGCTAGGTTCCTTTGGGGGAGAACCTCATATCAGAGATCAGCTCTGGAGACATTTCATTGTTGTCCTGTTCTTCTTCTCCCTTCATCAGGACCAGGACACAGTTACCCTCATATTCTATCATTATTTGTTAATGAAGGGCCAGTGGCCAAGACCATTATCCCACCAACTTGGGAGGAACATGAAATCATCCTTCTTCATTCATCTTCCTTACTAACACAGGGGGTTCTCTATTGAAGCTAAGCTGAAAGAAGAAAGAAGACAAGCTTAGAGATCTCCAAACCACACAAAGCCTCTCCTTTGTCTCAGGGCCATCTCTTGGCTGTTGGAGCACCTGGTGGGAGCAATGTTTCTTGGAGCATCCATGAGATGCTCCAAAAAGAACTTGAATGTGCACATCTAGATCAGAGTTCTGCATGTCTGAGCAGACCCACACATGACCAAGGCCTGCAGATGCCTGTCTATGCCTGAATAATTATGACTAGCACTCACATTATTCTCAAGTGTTCCAACTAGAATGGCAAATGATACATGCCTCCCACATATTTTTGTCATCCCCATTATGCAGTGAAACTTTCAAAAACAAGTGCTAGGTATCACTTTTTCTCAGAAAATACTTCAGTTATTTTAATGTCCAAGAGATTAGTACCTTAATCAGTAAATGCAATGCCTGCATATCCCACTTAACAAAATAATTACTTTATATTGTAAAATATCTAGGCAGTGCGCAAAGCTTTCTGTCTTCAAAATTCTGTTCTGTATCGCCCTGTGTACATGTATGAACGCACAGATGGTGTGACTCCACTCTTTTGTACAACCAGAGAAACAATAGCTATACTCCATTTGTGTTCAATGAATCAAAATTAAATTTAAAAAATTAAAAAAAATTCTGTTCTACAGTAACTTAGATAAGTTAGGTTAGATAATAAGGTTTACATGGTACATTTGGTCAGTATGTTCATTAAGGTTCCCAATTAAGTCCCACCTTCTCCCTTTTTTTCACTTACCTCATTTTTTTCTTGCTACTAGAGTATTAGAAAGTGCAAGTGAACTGTCCTATAAACTTTCCCATAGTCTAGATTTGACATTCTTGTAGTGTCATTTAACTCATTACTCCAACCTCTGATTTCTATAAATGTTAGATATATCTAGTTGCAATCATGTATAGTTTCAACTTTATTTTGGTAAGAATATTTCATGTGTATTTCCTATTACACAAGAAGAAACTGGATATAGGATTGCCTTTCCTTTTGTGATACATGGATTGATCGCTGAGCTCAGATCCTATCACTTTTATCTATCTATCATGACAATTTTTGTGGCAAAATTTCACTTGAAGTTTTCAACAACTGTAGATTATCATTGCCTAAAAGGGTGATACACCTCCATTATTTCAGTAGCTGTTACACAGATGTGATTTTTCTGTTTCTCTCATTTCTTAAACTTGCATGAACAAGCATCATCTATAAAGAAGAAATTATTTGACTATAGTTTGTACAGAAAATTCAGAATAAATGTTTTATTCCTTTGCTAAAGTTATAAACTTTTAGAATAATGTAATGGTGATCTAGCAATACTGAAAAGTGAACCATGACATTTTAAAAATATTTTTCTATATTAGAATTTATAAAAATTTTAAACAGTATTAAATTTCAACCTATTACAGCATTTTTTGGGGGGGGGTACTCAAATCATCTCTTCTTGGGCCACTAGGAAGTCTTTCAAGTAGAAAGCACATGAAAACTTATTTTTCACATTTTCTGTTTCAAATTTGTAATCAACTGTTTCTGCAAGAAACCCAGAATTGCTTTTCTAAAAATTTATACTTAGGGTACACACACTGGATCTTAAGGATAATAATTATGATGGATTTCTCATTGTTTCTAGGTGTTTTCCTTTTAGAGAATAAAATACATCATAAATTCCTACTGGTGTTTCTTACCAATTTAAAATCACAAAATTGTTTAATTTGGTTTTCATATACATTCAAAAGTAAAAATTTAGGATCATAAATGGATTCCATACTGATGTTCTAATACACCAATTACCTGTTAACATTTAGAAAGAATGGTTTTAACAAGGATCCAGCTTACACTCCTGCACAGTAGGCTGAGATGAATTCATTTCCTTTGCTTTAAACGTGATTACTTGATTTTGCTTCAGATAATGTTAGAGATGATAGTGAACTATTTTGTGATATCCTAATGACATCCTTGTGGAATGAATGAAAACTGAATGGAGTTAAAGAACTCATAGATGACTAATACCAAGTTTTACATTAAACACTATGAAGTCTGACATCTAGTTTCCAAAAGTAATTATGCAAAGAAAATAGGTAACACAATATTATAATATGTGGATATGAAAGGGGTTTGAAATTTTTCTTTCAGAAGTAATCAGTAGTGAACAGAGTAAAATTATTTGAGAGATAGAATTATTTGAGAAATAAAATGTTATCACAAAATTATTTCATGGTTGTGGTATAGTTTCCAATGTGCAATAGTCATTGATAGATGCAACATGGACACATCATTTTCACATGAATTTACTTACAAATAATATATAAATAAATATGATTATCAAATTCCCTAAAGCATAATACCTATAAACAATGACAAATTTCACCTCTAAGTCAATTGTTAATTTAACTTCTGATATCAGTTTTCCAAAGGGGTGTGTGTTGTGTGTTTGTGTGTATGTGTGTATTTGGGTGGAAAAAAGAGAGAGAAGAAAAGGGAGAAACAGAAACACAAAAAGTCAAACAGCATCTTAGTAAATTCAATTTTACAAAAAAATTAAAAAATGGGTTCTCAATGCGTTGCCCAAGCTGACCTTGAACTCTTGGGCTCCAGTGATCTTCCTGCCTGTCTCCTGGGTAGCCAGGACTGAAGGCAGAGCCACCACAAAAGGCAATTCAAAGCATTTAAAATCCTTTATTAGCACCCATACAAAACCAGACCTGCATGCTGATTCTTTTTTCTTGAAACTATGTGCAACAGATTCTCCCTAGACCATGATGAAGGAGGGAGACATGACTCAGATTGCAAGAAAGTCAGAGTCTGCATGCTGATTCACCCAACAGCACCAATTTATGAGGCACAGATATTAACTAAAATTCTCATGAGAAGAAAAAGCAGATGATACCTTTGACCGGTAACATATTCTTGTTGATAAAAACATAAGAAAATATAGAGAAACACCTAATTACAAAACCACAATGCCAAAGCATATCCCCAAAGCCTTCATTAAAGACACGGGTGGGTAGGGAGAGAAAAAACAAAAAACAAAAAACACTTGTCAAGTTCAAATGGTTAGGTGAAAACCCGATCTTGACTCCAGGAGGACTCTCTTCTTGACATTTGGGGTCAGTTGAACTAGTAAACACACCAAAATGCATTTGTACTTTGTAGCATATTCTTCCAGTGATAGCAGAGAAGGCGAAGAATACCAAGGGATTAATCAGAGACAAATGTAATTAAAACCAGAAGGGATAAAATGGCCCAAGGTCAAAAGGAATTAAAATATGAGCACAATATAAAGGGGAAAAATATTCCATATATGGAGGAGCAGGATGCAATGAGCTCTATTGGGACATTTAACTACCATAGATTTCAGCTGATCTCTTCAGTGTGCAAACCCGGGAAGAAAGGTTTGTAAATGAAGGCGGCACTAGAGACGTCTCTTTCAATCAGACAGCCCATTGTCAAAAGCCTTCACTGACTTCATTCTTTATTCAGCTCAAATATAACCAATTTCCTGGAAAGGGGATGTGCGTTTCTCTGTTTACTTCCGTATTTGTTATTCACAGTGCTTTATAAGCTTGACTGGCTGCCTTGTGATCATAACAATCCAGTATTCTTTGCCGCATTCCCATGAGATAAGCGGCCCCTGTGCCCACTATACAAATGATAAGGACAAGATTGCAGAAGTCATTCTTCAGGACTGTGTGCAGCTGGCAATGGCTCCCAGAGCCGCGAGGGCTGTGTGATCTGAGTGCCGCCCTCAGAAACCTGCTTTCCTCTCCATGCAGGTTCCTAAGCGTTGCCTGCTGTCAAGACCCTCTGCAGATGGCCGACCCCTGCGTAGTTCAGAGGGCATTTTGAGAAGTCAGTAAAATATGAGTCTTTCCCAATCTCCATCCAGGTGCCCATGTCCCAGCCTAAATGGGCAGGTCTGCTAAGGAGAAAGAACCCACTCAAACTTTTAACTGATCAGAACCTGGGAACCCTTGGCTTAATATTTCACCACCTGGTTGTTTAAATGCTCTTTCAGTTTTCTCTGATAAAGTATTGGGGTAATGCTTCCCCTCCAATTCCTCTGAGGATTTTTGGAAATGACAAAGAACAAGAAGGGGACTGCTATTGCAAGGTATTAGTGTCCTCCCCCCACTCCTAACCCACCTCCCCAATACATAAGATGTGGCCACCACAGGCTATTAGAAATGTGAAGTGCTCTATACTTTCTAAACCATTTTTAATTCATGGCACACATATTTGATTTTGGTGGCCTGGAAAAACAACTAGCTACCTCCAGTTCTGTACCTCTCCTGTCTGCCTATGTCCTCCCAGAAACTTCAGGCCTGTTGTCAGGGACCTGCCCATCCTGAAGGAAAAGCCTGTCCTAGAACTCAGCTCCTCCACCCCAGTTCTTACTATATAATTGGAGTATGATGTCCAAAGGGGTCCTCCTCGGGTACAGCAGGTTTAAGTGAGGAAAAGTAAAGCAAAGTAAAGCAAAGCCTGAGATCCCCTCTCCTTTTGACCTTGAAGGAGTGCTGATACTACCCCACAGACTGGGAAGCTGCTATGGCTTGGATACTGTTTAAGTATGTTCCCCAAAGTTCACATATTGGAAGCCTGGTCTCCAATGAGGCAGTATTCAAAGGGGGCAGAGCCTTTAAGAGCTGGGGCCTAGTAGAAGGTGATGAGGTCCTTGGGTGCATGCCTCAGCAAGGATTGATGTAGTTCTTACAGACCTAGTTCCATGAGAGCAAGTTGTTATAATAAGCCTGGCCCCTGAATCTCTCTGGCTCCCTGTCTTATATGTGATCTCTTCCACTCATGATTCCATCTGCCATGTTGTGATGCAGTCAGGGGAAACCTTGATAAGATATCCATACAACACTGTTTGGACTCTCCAGCCACCAAACTTCTCCAAATAAACCTCTTTTATTATTTTATATTATATCTTCCAGCCTTGGACATTTTTTATAGCAACAGAAAACTAAGACAAGGGAATTTCTTTGCATGCCTATGGATTGGCCTGCTTATTTGAGCCTTTTGCATGGAAAGGAGAGAGGAGGTAGAATTGAATAAGGGAGTTCATGCAGGCAGGCTTGCCATGCCAAGAAACACTGCTGTAATCCCAGGACAGCTACAGTCTGTAGAGTTCAACTCGGGTCCATGGGAGTGCTAGGCCCACTGGCACAAGCCAGGCATCAGGGAATCCAGGATGCAGCTGACAGTCCCTAGGGCAGCACATGCTCTGCTCCCTCCTCCCCACACCTGAGGCTCACAGGTTTGAGGATTTATCTAAAGTTCTTCACTGAAAGAGCACTAGGCATGGGCCCAACAGAGGTGGTGGGAACTGATCTTATTTGGCTTGTGATATGGGAAATCTAATTATGTGAAAACCCAGCTCCTATTTCCCAAAGACCTCTCCCAAGCCGAACGCAGATGCCAGGAAAGCTGCTTCTGTAGATCCCACTGCGCATGACAGGGTCTGGAGGCCCAAGAAACAAAACACATTGCATGGTACTTTATTTTTTCCACCTGGGGCTTCCTGTAATTTTGGTACATGCTAAACCTTTTTAACATGAAGGTTCATTTCTTAAGACATAAAAATTCCCAATCAGAATCAGATTAAGCTGTCCTCTGCTGACCAAAATCCTTGATCTTCTTATTTGGACTTTGAGACACCAGCAAAGGGATGAACAAGCTTATAAGTTTTAAACTGCCCTGCATCCTTTGTCAGCATTCCTGGAATACAGGGCTGTGCCGTAGGGTGCCCCACTGGAACAAGGGAGGATCCTGACAATGCACCCTGCTGGTGTGGGGTGAACAGGGCTTAGACAAAGGAAACACGTTTTAAGGTAAAAAAGGAAGACTCGAAGACAAAGGATTTGTCTGAGGGGCCCTGCAGGGTTGCCTCTCATGGTAACAGGAGTTAGAACATTCCACATTCATTAGGGAAGACTCTAGAATCTCATGGGATGGGACTCCCCTCCAACACACACACCCCATATAAGGCCATTCCGACTCAAAAAGTTTCAAAGAAGATGAAGTAAATAAACTTTTCCCTATACCTGTTGCAACACAGAGCGAAGACCCCTGGACACTGTATTTAAAACAAATATTAAAAAACTACATATCAGAGAAAAGAAAGCAGATTAACCAGGAACTCGGAACTCAAGGAATGACAAGGCTATGAAATTCCTATTTTCTGACTGCCTCATATATCCCAGACGGGGTACTGGAAAATCCAGCAACCTAGAAACACCAATGTGGAGAACAAAAAAGACAAGAAAAGTCTGTACCTATTTTACTCAGCTTTTTCACCGCTCTGACTAAAGGACCTAACCAGAACAACTATAGAAGAGGAAAAGTTTATTTAGGGGCTTATGGTTTCAGAGGTCTCCATTCCTCAGAGTTCACGGTAAGGAGAACATTAATGGCAGAAGAGTGTGGGAGAGCGAAGCAGCTCACATGATGATCAGAGAGCAGAGAGAGAGATCTCCACTCACCAGATACAAATATATACCCCAAAGCCTTGCCCTCCAATGCCCCACCTCCTGCAGTCACACCCCACCTGCCTTCAATTACCACTCTATTAATTCCATCAGGTGATTAATTCACTGATTGGGTTAAGGCTCTTACAACCCAATCATTTTTCTCTAAACCTTCTTGCATTGTCTCACATGTGAGCTTTTGAAGGACACCTCACATTAAAACCGTAACAGGACTCTTTTTATAACCAAAAAGTCCAGCAGGTAAAAGACTTTTAGAATAAATCTCTATTCTACAGAAAAATCTATGGCCTCACCTCCCTCCATACCACAAAGGCTGAGCAGGGAGCCTAGACTCCCACTCTTGCTTTGCAGAACTGAGGCAGCCTAACACCCTTGCCAGGTGCTGCCAATGAAGGCTGAGTTAAGACCCATGACTGACAATGTGCTGGGCAGTAACAAGTCTCCTGTCCTGTCCTTCCAGTGGAGACCACATGGGGAGTTTGAATGCCACTACTTTCCAGCAGCAGCAAATATTCCCTTCCCTAACCCAGGTACCAAAGCAAGTCAAATGGAGAACCTGCATTCCATCCCTGACAGGCAATAAAGAGGCAACACCTCCCCCTCTATCCACTGGAGAGACGTCAAAGGAAGCCTATCGAAACACATAATTTAGATAAGGGCTATAGTCTAAAAATAATCCAAACGTCCAGATTTAAATTTTAAAAAATCACTTATTATCCCCAGTAACCAATAAAAAACTCAAGGTGAAAGAGAAGGTCATTCAATAGACACCAGCCCACAAGATGATACAGGTGTTAGAATAATCTGACAAGAATTTTAAGTCTTTATACAAAATGCTTTAACTAGCCATTAAATACTGGTGAAAAACAAATGAAAATATAGATATTTCAGCACAGAAATTTTAAAAATCAAATTGAAAAAAAGAAG